>JANIJF010000004.1:8013785-8025115 GCA_024520955.1 Erythroxylum bequaertii | reverse complement strand
AGTGTACAGTGTGATGACCCATGACAGAACTAGCACAACCACTCCAGGACCCCTGAAGTAAAAATCTTTTCACATTGAGACAGATTTTATATTACCTTAAGCACATCCATAATATGATAGAGACTGCACCATCCAAGATCTGCCATGGCATGTGGGAGACTGAGGACGCCAGCTCCAACCATGGCAGTGACATTGTGGAAAGCTGAATGCCCCCATTTTGCACTCCTAGAAGAAGTAATAGGTAGCCACTCATCAATGGCCTTGTGCCTTGCCAATGCTTCACCATCAATCGACTGCTTCATCGTACTACAAGTCGATGTTAGTTTTTGTAAAGCCCACAAAATAAAAACAGCCCAGCCCATAAACTATTAAACATGTATAAAAGGCTAGCAGCCAGAAAATGATGAGAACACCAGCGAAGTTACCTCTTTTTCTTCATCTCTCTCCATTTTCCAGCTACTAAATGCACCATTCTTTCTCCAACATGTGACACTTCTCTCACAGGTTTCTTCATTGTATTTTTTTTTTGCAACAAACTGGGAGAAAATTGTAGAGGTTAATAATCCAAAAATCTCTTAAAACATAGGTAAAATTCCAGGAACTATTTTATGTCTCTTTTTTTTTTTTTTGATGATCCTACACTAGTGTATAGTTGCATTGTGTGTTATAGTTGTTTGAGACAAATTAAAGTCGTGAAAGAGATAAGAAAAATGGAGAAAAAGTACCTAGAAAATGAGAAAAGAGGAAGAGATAAGGGAAGATGCGCGAGTACAATTTTTGAAAATTTAAGTTGCACTAAGGGGTGAAATAGGAAATACAAATAGTTAAGGGTAAATTTCGAATTAGGTTCCAAGAAGGGTATTTTTGGTATTAATTGAATAAATGAGGGTAGAATAAGACTTTTAATTAGTTAAGGGTATTTTAGCAATTATGGTAGTTAGGTTAACAAAGATATTATTTTTGTAATTAAGAATAAAGTGGAAAAGAGAATAATGTTGGATTATTAAGTGTATTTGAGTTGAAAATTTTCATAAATTAGTCTAATAGAATTTTTGTAATGTCTAAGTCCGAAGGTCCAATTAAGAAGTAAATTGGAGTATTAACTAGTTGAGTCCGAAATTGAGATAAGGATAACCTTAGATTGTATTCTTATAACAGTATTTTGTTATTAATAAATTATTTCATACTAAATTATATTTTTGAATTAATCATTAGTTAAATTAATGATTAATAGTTACATACATGAATTACAAGGTGTTTCGTGTTTATATTTTGTTACGTATATTGAGATGTATCAATTGTTAATTCGACAACAATGTGTTATTAAATAGAGACTAACTGATAATAAATTGTGAATAATGGTGAAAATCGAGAAGCTGTGACTTGCTTAGGATAAACTACATTTGATTGTCTTAAATTAATAGATTGTGTTGATATGAGTGAGTGATGACTAAATATCTATCCATGGAGTAAGTATAGGGGCATCACGAGTCTTGAGGATGTCCTATATCGATGACTAGTATAGGAGTGGTTCTAGGATATCCTGTGTCGATGACTAGGTACTGCAGTAGTATTGTAGTACCAAGTGTGTTAAAACATGCAATCATATTTCATATATGAATCATATAACAATTAAAACTACCCGTGGGCTAAGCTTTAATTAAAAGATTCATATTTACTCTTTATGATGAAATTATCAAATTATATTCTTTTTTTTTCTTAATACCTGTGGGTAAATTAAGAAAAAGACAATTTTGCTATTCCATCCTAATTAATCATGCAAATATAATAAATCTTCCTGTGGGATAAAATTTGTTATATTTAAATATGATTAATTACAATTTGTGTCATTTTACTAGATGTGATCTATAACACATAATATATATTTTTAATTAATCAAAGATGCTGTGGCTAATCTTCAACTAATTAAAATTATATTAATCACATGACACCACATTTTATGCAAAATTATGAATAATAAAGGTTTTACATAATCCTTTACTTGTGGTAAGCAAATAAAGTTGCAACATAGAACCATCGGGGGTTTGGTCTCAGAATCACATTCATTCCCAATAAAATTTTCCAGACATGTTGATTTTTTGAGTTACTTTCAAGGATACACTCTGCATGATAAAGGACCGGATTGTATCCATCAAGAACAGGTTAGATTCATTTTACAATGTTTTAAAAATTATACTGGAAGTTAAATCGGTAAATCAACAAATTTTAAATTTTAAAAGCTCAACTGTTACTAAAATATAATAAAATCAGTTAAAAATTAAATAAAATTTAAAAATTTAAAATATGATTAAAGAAGATGGTCTTTATTCATAAAAAATTTAAAGTTTTATTGAAAAATGACATTGATAAATAAAATAAATTAATTTATTTTGATTTATAAAATTGATTAATTTACGAAATTGACTAATTAAGTAATAAATTTGTTGATTTTTAATAGTAAAAGTTATTAAAATAAATCAAACAGAAAAATTAAAAACCAAATCAAAGAGTAAATCAGTTCAAAATTTTTATGAACGAACCGGTTGAGTTTTTAATTATTGATAAGAATAACATTTAATGTTTACTAAAGTTATTTTATAGATAACTGCTTGTATGCGTAACAATTTAAGTATTCATTCTCGTCCAAGAAGTGAATAAGAAAAAGGATATTTTATTCTTCTGTTTTACTCGAACTCGAGATATCAAACTTAGGAGACGGGAATACAAATCATTTTAGTCAATTAAGTAATAACTTTCTTCGTTTTATAAGCTTTTTCTTAGAAAATAATTATGTGAAGAGAACTTTACTACAAAATTATTTGTATATTTCATTTCTACATACATTAACATGTCCCTTCCTCACTCAAAATCCCACCTTTTCAGTACTGTCCAAGATGAAAACACTATATATCCACAAAGCTTAAGCAAAAAAGACAGAGAAAGGAATTACTCAAGCAGATAATGACGTTGCTCAGTGAAAAATCTTGCTCTACTCATAGGGTAGGCACAGCAACTTCATTAAATAATGTAGATGTACATCAAGACTATACTAATAAGTTGAAATTACGTACATTGAGCTGTTGGGATTAGATTAACAAACGTCTACATGTTATTTACAGCTTATACACAACAAATGTGTAGGAGACAGACATAAAGTATGATTAAAATATCTATATGTTATTTACAAGTTAAACACAACAAACATGTAGGAGATAAGGATAAAGTGGGAGACTTATGAAAGAATATAATATCCATATTACTCCCCCTTAAGTTGAGAGTGGGTAACCGTCATCAAAAATAGCCTCACGTACATAGCAATCAATTGAACCTTAGAAAACCTATAAATAAAAACTCAGAAAGCCTAAACGATAACTCTTTCGAACCTCTTTTTTGTTTTTTTGTTTTACGTTTTAATAAATAACATCAGACTATACTTTAAAAATATAAAGCACACAGTCCCTGTGCCCCTTGAAAAATTTCATACTTGGCTTATTCCTCGTCACATTATCTCAGTCATTAACTGTCTGATAAATTTCTTCATCTGAAGCAAATAACTTATCCTCAGTCTGAACAGTTTCTTCAAAAGTAGTAACTAACGGTATATCTGGATAATTTTTGTTTTTTCTTCGCTACGCCTTTGTGCTTGTACTTGACCATTTCTAACTCAATAGTGCTTCGATAATATGAGTTGCTACTGGAAATTTAATGGAGAGCGTCTAGATTTTCAATTTTGACGCATTTGAAACATCATTTGTAACAACTTATAGCATTTCGGTCTTATGTGCCTGATTACTCAACAAAAGTGACATGTAGGTATGAACTTCTGATTCTTCCTTGAGGTTTCTTCTTGGATGGATTTGGTTGCATTATTTTTTCTCATCATTCACCTTAGAGTATTCACCTTTGTAACCAATACCTTGAAAATCCTCTTTAATTTTACCGATTTCCAGCAATTGTTCTAATTTTTCTGTACCTCCATTTAGCATTCTTATTCCTTTTTCTATACTGGCCAACTTTAATTTTGTTTCACTAAGCTCATCTAATATAGTCAACAACTTCTTCTCTAGATCTTGAATGATGTTCTTCATGGAAGAGTTTTCCTCCTTCAACTTCTTCTTACATGTTTAGACCCATTTAGTATACATTAACTCATAGGCTTCATAAATACCTTCCTTTATAGTATCTAAAGTACTGTCATTACTGTCATAATTTGAGATTGAACTTTGAGCTGATTTGTCTTCATTTTTCTTGGAATTTTTTTATTTACTCACTTTTTCGTCATCAGTTACTTTCTTCTTAGTTGCTGTAAAGCAAGTAACTGGACTTTTTCTATATAAAGTAACTAACGCAACACTATTCACAACTTCTTCTTCACTACCATACTCACTTTCGGATTCATTCCCACTCCAAGTGCTTGTATAGGACTTCCCTTTTCTATTTTTCAAGATGTTAACATATTTCGCTTGCACATGTCTGAAGCCTTGACACTTATGACATTGAATTTTCTTCACTTTTCTTTAACCCTTTTGAGTTTTTCCTTGGTGTTTGAAATTATTATTTGATGAGCTCTCACCGTTTTGCCTAAAATCGGATCTATCCTTCTTCACTTTCTTTAACCACTTACTGAATTTCTTGTCAATATCTTCATACCTTCATTCTCATCAGATTCATCTTCGAACTCATTCACGACTTTACCTATCTCGACTTGCAATGCCAAATCTTATGTCCCTCTCTTGTTTATCTCTTAACAAATTTACCTAAAAATTGGTAAGAATTCTAATTACCTTATCCAATGACAATTCATTGATATCATGAGCTTATTCGATTGCTGTAATTTTCGGTATAAACCTCGGAGGCAACGATCTTAATGTCTTCTTAGCCAGTTTTAGGTTAGAGTACTTCTTCCCAAGTTGAAGTTCTTGGTTTGCTATGTCACAGTCTCTCGTGGAAGTCTCCAATAGTTTCACTTTCTTCTATCCTCAACTCTTCAAATCTCACAGCCAACGTCTGAAGTTTCGAAGCTATCACAGATTTCAATCCCTCATATATAGTTTGTAAAGTGTCCCACGCTTCTTTTGCCGATTCAGAGGCTAATATCATAGCAAAGTGACCTTCATCAACTACACTGAAGATGGTGTGC
Source organism: Erythroxylum bequaertii (assembly GCA_024520955.1). Taxonomy (NCBI): domain Eukaryota; kingdom Viridiplantae; phylum Streptophyta; class Magnoliopsida; order Malpighiales; family Erythroxylaceae; genus Erythroxylum; species Erythroxylum bequaertii. The sequence goes on along the minus strand of JANIJF010000004.1, from coordinate 8,019,975 downwards.
AAGGCTTGAGAATTTCCAAGTGCTTTCTCTTCTTCAGTCCTTGTCCACTCAAATGCATCTTTAAGCACTACTTCTCCCTTTTCATCAGTCGTCACTGGATGTGTACAACCCTTTAAAACTGAGTTCCACGCTTTTATTCCTTGTGCCTGAATGAATACTTTCATCCGTGATTTCCACGTAGGATAATTTGAACCATCCAATAGCGGTGGCTTGGTAATCGATGCACCTTCTCTTATAGCCATATTTGCAAAACGTGGATCTGCACCAACTTGTTATACCAAGTTCTGATTCGGTGACCTCGCCCTGATACCAATTGGTAAACCGTAAGGTTTAGTTTCGTAAAATCTTCGATTTACCGCGGTCGTTTCAAGCACAATCAAAAACCAAAAAAATGCACAAATATAAATCAATAAGAAAATTTGGTAACGTAGTTCGACACACCTTGCCTACGTCTGCGGGGCCTTCACCCAGCTTAATTATTTCACTAACGATAGTAGTTTTATACAAGACTTTATTAAGTGGACACCACTTAACCCTTGACACTATCTTTTTTTCTTACTACCCGTGAAAGAATTTCACACCCAATAATATCAACGACTCATGTTAACCTCAAAAGAGGTTTTTTTTTCTCAACAATATTTTAACGAAAGAACACTAAATAAATAACTTAAGTGGTTAAACAAAAATTCAACATAAATAAGAACATTTGAGAAAGAAAAGAAGAACAACTTCCCAATAGGTTCAACTCCACTGAAACAGGACTGAAAGTTGTCACCACATACTATGGGTTGATTCACGCAAATAGCAGTATTCACTCACAACTGCAACAGGAAGACATCAAATATGACAGCCCACGCAAGCAAGCCTTCACACAAAATCCAGCAAATCCCACACCACGATTAACCTTGGCAGAAATCACACATAATATGCAGAGCAACCCAATCGTGAGCCATACAACGAAAATCAACACCTAGTCGTTACCACTCCAAGATGTCACACCCACAAAGAAAACAATCAACAACCATTACAACTTAAAATTAAATTATATCAACATAAAGATCCCTATGTTAGTGCTTTCATGCACTGTGTTTCAATCACCAGAACAAATAGACCATGACCTCACTTGACACACACCTATGACCAACCCACACGTGACAAAGACAAAGTCACCCCACATTAGTGCTTTCATGCACTGTGTTTCAATCACCATAACAAATAGACCATGATCTCATTTGACACACACCTCTCTAAATTCAGCAATTATGCAATATCCCTCAAATCACCAAAATATCATATCAAAGCCTCACTTTTTCACACACACCCTTGTAGCCAACATCCAAAAAAGCAATCACCAGATCACACACGTGAGGAGTCCAGAAAAGCAGTTCACGCACATAGGGGGTTGAGACTTGGAATCACACATGTAAGGACATCTCAAGCAATCTTACGAAATTCTTCAATAATCCAACATGATTTCCATACACTCCCAATAATAATAGACTTCAATTTCACTTAATTCTTAACAATTTTCTTGGTTGTAAATTTGCGTTAGGTTGAAATTTTTGAAAATTTCATCTTTGGCAGTAGAGGGACATGTTCCAAGCTTGATTTGAGGTTATACAAGCTGATTTCTTTAAATTACCCAGTTGAATGGGACTATGACGGAGAGGCTAAATATTGTTACTATAACTTGAAAACACCTAGATGGACTTCATGGATTGATGAAAATCTAGGAAGAAGGTTTTATGGCGGTCGACTCTTTCCGGTAATTTTGGTACATTTTTATGTTGTTTTAACTATATATGTTCATATATTTCATTAACAAATTGTTGTTTTTTCTTTGATGGTAGAGTGAAAATGTTTGTGGATTTCATGAAGGGCATGATCAAAGATTTTGTCTAAGAGTAAGATAGATTATTTTAGAGCTGAAAAATATAGAGAAGATGCTATATTGTCAAAGTAATCTATTGAACGCTGGAGTGGCAGAGTTAAGAGAGAATGCAGTAGATGTTTTGCAAGCTGAAAGGATTGCAGAAAATTTGAAGTTGAAGAATGAGTTAGTTGCCATGAGGACTAGTAATAAAACATATTCAGCAAAGTGTTGGGAATTTATTAGTTGTTTAAGCTTGTGTTTGGTAGTTTTGCTTATGTTTGTTAGTCAAAACAATGAAGGCAATATAGGCAATAGTTGTACCTTTAAAGCCTTACCTGGAAATGGTTTGATGTACTAGAACAATGTGTAAACGTAATTCACCTAACCTGATGTTGGAAAGTGCAATTGTTAGATGTTTCAACATCTATTGTATTACTAATTTGATGTTCTAGCCTAAACAGGTTTGATGTTTTATGTACTATCCTAAGCATGTTTTATGTACTAACCTAAGGATGTTTGATGTTTCAACATGTGGTAAGGAAGATTAGTCACAAAATATGATCTTTAATCAATAGAGATGGATTATTGGTTAGTAGTTAAAAGAAGTTAAAAGAGGCAGCAATTGACTACTCTAAAAAATGTCATCCGTACTTTACCTCCAATGATTAACACAACTATTAAGTTATTTTATAAGTCATCAAATTATTGATAATGAGACAAAGATGTTTAATAGACCTATAATTCCAATTCTTAGTATTAATAATGTACATGTTCTACCATTCAAGAATTCTAATTACCTTATCCAATGACAATTTATTGATATCATGAGCTTATTCGATTGCTGTAATTTTCGGTATAAACCTCGGAGGCAACGATCTTAATGTCTTCTTAGCCAGTTTTAGGTTAGAGTACTTCTTCCCAAGTTGAAGTTCTTGGTTTGCTATGTCACAGTCTCTCGTGGAAGTCTCCAATAGTTTCACTTTCTTCTATCCTCAACTCTTCAAATCTCACAGCCAACGTCTGAAGTTTCGAAGCTATCACAGATTTCAATCCCTCATATATAGTTTGTAAAGTGTCCCACGCTTCTTTTGCCGATTCAGAGGCTAATATCATAGCAAAGTGACCTTCATCAACTACACTGAAGATGGTGTGCAAGGCTTGAGAATTTCCAAGTGCTTTCTCTTCTTCAGTCCTTGTCCACTCAAATGCATCTTTAAGCACTACTTCTCCCTTTTCATCAGTCGTCACTGGATGTGTACAACCCTTTAAAACTGAGTTCCACGCTTTTATTCCTTGTGCCTGAATGAATACTTTCATCCGTGATTTCCACGTAGGATAATTTGAACCATCCAATAGCGGTGGCTTGGTAATCGATGCACCTTCTCTTATAGCCATATTTGCGAAACGTGGATCTGCACCAACTTGTTATACCAAGTTCTGATTCGATGACCTCGCCCTGATACCAATTGATAAACCGTAAGGTTTAGTTTCGTAAAATCTTCGATTTACCGCGGTTGTTTCTAGCACAATCAAAAACCAAAAAAAATGCACAAATATAAATCAATAAGAAAATTTGGTAACGTAGTTCGACACACCTTGCCTGCGTCTGCGGGGCCTTCACCCAGCTTAATTCTTTCACTAACGATAGTCGTTTTATACAAGACTTTATTAAGTGGACACCACTTAACCCTTGACACTATCTTTATTTATGGGCTTAGGAGATCTTACATCATCTCGTTGGCAATAATTGTTGTAATAGTTAATAACATTCCTCCTATTAACTTCAACTTTCTTTGTAAAACCTGGTCTGAAATAGACACTAGGTCTCAAAAAAGCCCCATCTGCAAACAATGGAGAGTAAAGTTGCCTTTCCCATCTGTCATCGATGACTGCAAGATGAGGTATGTACAAAAAAGACTTATTTTTCATATTGGCCTTAATTACTTCCTTTACCCTCTCTATGACATCAAAAAAATAACTTATTGTTGCCTTTTCATCACTCAGCTAAACTAAACACCCTCACCAAAAGCTCATAAACTCGGATAACAAATTAGCTTTGGGACCAAAATTCAATGTCTTTAAGTATAATTCTAGAAACCTCCAATCTAATATTAGACCTAATATGCTGAGATGTAACCTACTTATCACTTGTAAACATTTGTCTCTACTTTTTCTTCATCATAATAAAACACTAAATTGATAAGAAATTCATTGCAAATCTTATTATACCTGGATGACACAAATTCCTATCATTGGTAAAATCTTTTCTCATTAAATTTAATGCCCATGTACGATTATAGATAAACTTGGTCACTTTTTTGGCTTTTTGCACAATCTCATCAATAATAGGAAAATACCTAGCATCCCCTATATTTTCCAGCATTAAGTCAATGCAATGTGCAGCACAAGGAATCCAAAAAAATAATTATATTTATTTTGTAACCTTCTTCCTGCCGCTTTATAAGCGAAATCATTGTTAGCAATGAACTAAACAATATTTTTTGGTCCCATTTCATTCACAAATTTATCTAATATCTCAAATAAAGTATCAGTATTCCTAACAAGGACAGATGCATTAATAAACTTAAAAAAAATTGAGTCCTTTGCATATTAAACCAGAAAATTAATAATAGGCTCATATCTTCTATTTGTCTAACCATCACACATGATTGAACACCTATAAGTAGCCCAATTCATTCTTCTTTCTTTCAAATAACTTTTAATTTTAGAAATTAAGCAGCTAAAAAGTTTACCTTTGTATTCATCAATAGAATGAGCTTTGTATCTTGGACCATAAGAGGCTATAACATCCACCATAGGTTGATAATATTAAAATTAGGAAGCATTGAATGCTGCATTTGTATCATACCGCCATCTAGTCATTGTTATTTCTACATTGTGAATTTCATCTCTTGATTGCATGGCACTACAAATTGAAGACTAGGCTCTAGGAGTTGTTCGTGGTGCAAAAAAGTTTGTCATTTACTTTCTTCTTTTCCTAACATCAGGTCCGGGTGTAACATTCACCTTTTGCTGGGAAGGAACACTACCACTACCATTTTCAACATTTCCACTATCATCATAAAAACTAGCATGCAAACTTCCACTACCAATTTCAAAATTTAGTCTCTTCTTTCTATCTTTCTCATGTTGATATTCTTCAAGCAAAGTTTTCATTTTTCACTTCACGTCATGACTTACTTTTTTTCCAAGGTTCGACATCTCCTTTAACCCTATAAATGCTTCTTTAATCGAGTGATTCATCCACCTTTCAAATGCCTGTTATAAAACAAGCAAATAGTACGGTTCTTCATATCGGGGACCAATGCAACATAAGTCTAAGTTGGATCGTTGTATCTTCCTGAAGCAATTTGATCATGAGTAACTGAACTTCCTTCCATTTATTTTTAAAAATAAATGAAGAAATATATCAAAATAAAGAACAAATAATTTCATTACACAATACATATGTCCATCTTATATAATATAACTCATTTTATATGATTATATCACAATTTAATTTCATCCAACACAATTCAATTTTATCAAGCACAATTTATCAATAAGCCAAAAAATCAATAATTCAAGTATTCAACATACATAATTACACTATACGTACGTCCATTTTATGTAATATAACTCGTTTTGTATGATTACATGCATCATGTATAATTCAATTTCATCTAACACAATTCAATTTTTTCTAACAAAGTTCACCAATAATTCAAAAACCAAAAATTCAAGTATTTAATGTAACACCCATATACCCCTAGAAGGATATGCAAATGCCACACAAAACAGAACTAAAACATGCCAAACAATCTAAAGCACTTCCAGTAACTCAAACAAACATACATTACATATCATTAGATGTTGTTTTAAACAAAACAGATCAAACATATTGTACTATTCCAAATACATGCCATAAGTTCCAAATACATCCTGTATTAAAATAATTACAAACCATTAAACAAAACACAAAATACACCATGTCTCATTACATTGAAATACAACTCATACTTAAACACAAACAAAGACTCAAACAAAACAACTTCTAAAATAGAACACACTCTTCTTGGCCACTGCGGTAGTCTTTGTCCCAGTCCTTAAATCTTCTTATCAGAACCTACACGGAGGCAAAACCACCGTGCTAAGCATAAATCCTCGTGGGGAATAACTAAACATAATGCATAATGGCAACTGTTTCTAACAATCATATATACAAATTCAAATCATATCAGATTCTCGTCGCGACGAATGTATGAATTCGTTGCGACGAACACTGCAAAAATCAATTCTCGTCACGACGAATGAGTA
>JANIJF010000004.1:7874367-7885245 GCA_024520955.1 Erythroxylum bequaertii | reverse complement strand
GGCTCTGATACCATCTATGTTGGATCCCGTTTCCGGAATCCAACCCTCTTGCTCTGATACCATAAATGTTAGGACCCGATCTCGGAACTGGATCCCAACTGGAAAACGGAAAGCGAAGGAACGCCGGAAAACGAAAAGCGATCCAAATGAACGGATTGGTAAACATACATACGGACACAAAATTGAAAAAAGAAGCCAACAAACAATTCAATCGAACCGAAACTAATTGAACAAAACGAACACGGATCCGACATCCGAAAAACGTGTATCTTATAAAACTAGCGCGTCGCGTTGGAAACCTTAAAGACTAACCCAATCCGAAATCCGATATCAATTTTTTTTTCTCATAATATTCCTTCATTTCTTTTCTCTTTATTCATTATACAAAGCAATCAAAAACTTTCATTTGGAAACTCATCCATTCTAATCTCACTTTCCTTTGCCATAATTTTCAATAATCTCAAATTTCTAGATTTCTCTTAATCATGCATATCTTAATCTCAAAACTCTTAGTCTAATTTTCGTTTGCCATAAAGAAAATCATACACATCTAGCCATTCACAAATTAACAAAAATCGCGCAGCAAAACTGTAACATCCCACCCTCGACGGGAAGGTTAGAATAGTAATTTGGTCAGGGGCGAGAGTGATTAGGACTGATTTGGCATTTTTATGCATACTGTTATTGGTGAACAGTAGAATTTTGCACATGAAAAATATCTGTACATGCATACATGACATTCCCAGTATTTGGGCCTAACGGAATTTTATTGTGGTTCATCGCATGAGAACTAGCTTGGGAAATTTGATCCATCTTGCTCATCAGTTGAGAAAACATATCCTTAAGCCGATCTACCTTTTTCTCCCACAGGGGAGGGAATTGTTGTGGTGCAGAAGATGAAGGGGATGAATACTGCTATTTTAATGGTGCTTGGAACCCCGGTGGTCCCATTGGTTTTGCAGCCCCTTGATTTTTTCATGAGAAGTTCGGATGAAACTTCCATCCTTCATTGTAAGTGTTTGAGAAAGGATCAAATCTCTGACCTTGTCTACCAGTGTTCACATAGTTCATCTCTTCCTCTGTCAATGTTGCCTCAATGTTCATACAACCAGCTGTTGTATGCCCAAATCTACCGCAAAGAGTACAAGGATCCTTACTAGATTTGTTGTCATTCACTAACAAATTCAACTTCTAATTAATCTCGGCAACTTGGCAGGCCATGTCAGATTTGCAGCCCACTTCATTCAAGGCAATAGCTTTGCTCCCAGTCACTTTACAATGTAAATTCTCTGTAACTTTCTTGAAAATATTCCAAAACTCTTGGGAACTTAGGTCACTAATATTCCACACCCCCCCCCCCCCCATTCAAATCCACCAGAGTTTGGTTGTGATTTGTAAGACCATAGTAAAAGAACTGAGTTAACAAGTACATGTCAAATCTATGGTAAGGGTATTGGTTAAGGAGATCATTGAACCATTCCCATGCTTCATGAAATTTTTCTCCGTCCTTCTGCAATAACCAATGTATTATCTTCCGAAGTTTAAGAGTTTTGTGAGTTGGGTACCACTTCATCATGAATGTCTCCATTACCTTCTCCCAAGTATCTATGGAATCTACCTCCAAACTCAACAGCCAATTTCTTGCTAAACCCTTCATGCAATAAGGAAAACATCTTAGCCTTAACTCATCCTCAGATAATCTATACAACGGGAGAGTTTGAACTATCACATAAAAATCTCTCATGAAGGCTAGAGCATCTTCACTAAGCATCCCATTAAATTGTGGCAGCATAGATAAATGAATCTGCTTTAGCTCATAATTCTGCACTATTGTAGTTAATCGGATGCAAGAGGGGTTCCCTGCAATGAATGGCATCTGATAATCTCGAATTCTTCTTACCACAGGATTAACAACAACCGGCTCAGCTTGATTTCCCTCATGGAATTGCTCATTCCCCATTTCTTGTTCTTCATGCAGGTCCAAAATTTGGCTATTGTTTGCTATCTCTCTTCTTCTTTGGGCGTTGTTCCTTCGACAAGTCCGTTCGATTTCAGGGTTCAACTCAGCATGCTGATCAATATTCAAACTTCTTAAATGCCTTAAGTGCATACAGCTCCTGAAATAAAACAAAAATCGAGGGTTCAAAGTTAAACGATGGAAGAAAACTTAAGGTAATAAATAAATAAATAATAATAATAATTAGAATTAATGGTAGCAAATATAAACTAGTCCCCGGCAATGACGCTAACAACTTAGTCGAGAAAATCTACAAGCACACAGAATCATTCCTAGTACCTACTCATTAAGTATTCCAAGGTCATCTCCTACAAGGACTAAATCATTCACCGCCAAATTAATTCTAATTACTTCAATGAAATCGACAATAAACTTTAAAAGATGATTGGAGTTTAGTAGACAGTAAATTGTAAATACTGAAAAATAGCAAATAGGGATAAATTGATGATTTGAAATTAGGGCTTGAGGTTCACCAACTCAAAATATTGATTAATACATTATGAAATTGATTGAATATTAGGTCATGAAAACAGTTGCACAACTTTACCCATATCTTTTCTCAAAGCATACAAGAGTATCTAACTAGTTGATAACCATCTCTCAATGTGCAAACTAACTAGTTAAATCCATAATGAACAAGCAACTACAAGTTATCACACTAGCTAAGGATATCTCTATCTCTAAGTCTACGGTGTTTATCTTCCTAAAGCATAAATCATATTTCACCTTTCAGTACATCATATGATTCCTAAGATTACATTTATGGAGATCAAACATAGAAACAACAGTGAAGTTCAAGATAGATAAACATAACCCAAGAACTTTCATTCAATACTCATCAATCCATAACATACAAATCAATCCCCCAAATAGGCTACATCCTTTACCCTAAATGAGGTTTAGTTCCAGAACATAATAACAAAATCCATACACACAAAGAAGCTCAACATTCAAGAAAGAGTAGAGAGAGAAAGTAGTAAGAACACATGACAAGATTGCTTCCAATCCTTGATGCAATCTCCAAAATCCCTATCTTCCTCTTATTTTGTGCCTCCTTAAGTGGTAACCTCGTTTTCAGTATCCAGCCCCCCCTTTAGGTCTTCAAAATGAACATATATATTGTTTTGGATCCAAAGAAACCTAGTTTTTACTAAACAGGGGAAAGCAGATTGTGTTTGGGCCGCTCATGTTTGTTAAACGGACATGATGTCCATTAAACGAACCTTCTCAGGTCTGGAAGTGCATTTTGCTAGGTGATCTCCGTTGAATTTTGTGGATTGGTGTATGTCTGTTAAATGGCAATGCACCAATCCACAAATTTCAAACCTTGACCCTTCAGTTGACAAAATCTCTTCTCGGAGTCTTCTCGGAAGTTGTAGAACTCAGAGTTCTCTTTGAAAGGGTCCTTGAGTGACCTTATTCTGATATCCACAAGAAAAGTTATGCCTTTCACCCCTACAATCTATCCATTTGTACCTATCAAGCAACAAAGTTGAAATGTGTGAGAATTATTCAAATAAAGCTTCAAATCCATATAGAAACAAGTCAAATTAATTCCAATTCAACCCAAAATCATCTATGAATAATTTGATTTATCACATAAATTGACTATTTCTCCCAATTATACTATTACTACAACAAAGTAACCTTTTGGTACATTTTGTTTGCTGCGATTTGAAAATCATAGCTAAAAGTCACTCTTTGGCTATGATTTTTCAAAATCGTAGTCTATTGTACTAAAAAGGCTGATGCATGAGATTTTAAAAACTAGTGGCAACTTTTTTATATTGATAGCTAATAAGTTTTGGTGACATTTTTTAACTATGTACTCAGTTTCATAGCCAAAGGTTTTAGCTACAAAATAAAAGTATTTGGCGGCGTTTTTTAAACCTTAAACTTATTTTTGTAGTAAAATGTTATTAGCTACAAAATAATTTTCATAGCTAAAACACACAGATTCCTTAATATCAGCTACAAAAATAAATTTCAAAGTTACAAATATTTGGCTATGAAGGTATATTCGTATCTAAATTTTTTCATTGTTTTTTGTTCTTCTTGTTTTGGCTAATAATATATTTTTGTAGTTAAATGTTTTTAGCTACGAAATAATTTAGTAAGTAAAAGACATATTCTATAATTTCAACTACGAAAATAGATTTAGTAGTTAAAAATATTTGGCTATAAAAATATATTGTTAGCCAAATTCTTTTGATGGAATTAATGTGGAGTTTGTTATTTTATGTTTAGTCTAGATAGATTGTGTTATTTAATGCAATCATTTTACTTGGGATATTAATTGATTACTACTATTAAATTTCTGACGTGAAACTTTTAAGAAAAATGACCATAAAAGTTTGGCCAACTTACCGTACAAACTTAGATTGTTGAGGAACACTCTGAAGAAAATGTAGGATTTATTTTGTGGTTGCTCAAGTGCTTATAAATACATAATGTAGTAAAAAACTTTTGGTTACATTTTTAAATTCATAGCTAAAAACATTTAACTATATTTCTAAACATGTAATAAAAAAATTTTAGCTAAAAAAAATGTAACCAAAAATTATCGATTACGATTTCTCAAAATGTCACATAACTTTTAGTTACGGAGATTTAGTAACGTAATATATAGGCGACAGTCAAAAAGCAACTTTAATTTATTGTAGTGTGTGAACGCCAGTCTTCGATTTAGTCCCCCAACCTAACCTCTTACCGTCAACTAGAAATTTTGTTGGTCCCATATATTTGGATCTTGTAAGCGCCAGTTATCCAGCTTAGCATCTTGATCATGAAATTGTGAACTATTACTTAAAGTGGTTTTGTAGTAGTTGTCAGTATAAATAGAAATTTACGAATTTAGGTTTGATAAATAGTGGTTCACTTATATTACGAAGAATATTAAAAATTCACAAATAAAACTATCTCAAATAAAAAAGAAATATATAAGAAAAATTGTCTTAATTTTTTTAGTTAAATATGGTGTCCTTATGAACTCATTTAACAATGATCCAATTTCTTAACAAATACCCTTAAAACCTTTCAACTTTAATTCCGCTAAAGAAAGAAGAAGTTGAGCAATACTGCTTAATGGTTTCCATATTTTAACCTTTCTTCATTTAATTTAATTACAATAAGAAAAGAAACATCAAAACATATGAATTTATGCAAGTAATGACGACCACTTGTCTTTTTGAAAATTTTGTGCAACCTATGTTCCTTTATGATGTATGACTTATTGGTGCCGCTAAACACCATCAGCACTTCCAAAGTGCTATTAGAATGTTGTTTTACACTTCGGCCTTTTACTTCAAAGGTCCATTTAATTTGTTATCTTTACATTAAAAAAGTGCGATTAGAACGTGGTTGGGTTTAGTTAGGCTTGAGCTGAGCCCGAATTAGAGGCCTAGAGCCTATTATAGGCTAACAAGCCCACATTCAATCACCTACGCTTCAGAAACTGTTTAATGTTTTTGAAGCGAGGCTATGAACTCTGCAGCTCTGCTCATTACAACTTCCAAGTGACAGAAACAGATATACACTGTTACTGTGTAATTCACCTCTTCTTTCCCTTTCTTAACAAATGATAAAAAGTTTGGCGGAGAGTAAGTTGCTTAAGGATGCTGAAGTTGAAACTGGTTTCCCAATCAGGTGCAAGAGCAGGATTTTGGAGGCATGTATCGGCTGCCTTTGAGTTTTACTCCTCAAGGTAAAGATTGCGATTGCTCCTTTACTAGTTATTTCTTTCTATTCCCGATTGCTGAATTTGTACTTTGATCGAATCCCAGTTTATTTTTCCTCCTCCTTTTTTGCTATTTATAGTCCTGAAACTATTCAGCAAAGCAAGTGATTGTTCTTTTTCGTCTTTCCTCTATTTTGGGAGTCTGATCTCCTCCCTTTCTCCATCTGCTGTTCCGGCTATTCGTTTTAGAATTTGTTTGGTAATTTGGGATTAGTTCCAAATTCGTGTTACTTTCCTTTTAGTTTGGTCCTTCGTTAAAGGATGAGAATCTGCAATTATTTCTATGAAGCAGGAACTCATTGAACTCGACGGCTTCTCCTGTTACATCTCCAACTGAAAAGGTAACATCTTGTGAGGTTAAGCTTATCTATTTTGGACATCTGTTGTATTTTCAAATTAACATAAATATTAGAAGGCTAGGCAAATGTCTTTCATGATTTATGCATCTTCTTATGTTTTCCTATCAAGACCCTTAGTGATTAAAATACCTACTATGCTTCTAATCGGCTGGAATGTCCTATTTCATACTTCACCATGCCAATTGCTGACGACAAAACTTTCACTGGCAGGATGGAGGTGAAAACTTTTCACACAGAGAAATTGTGGTGTTTGTTTAACTTAATTTTGATTTTTCAATGATTTAATATGCACAGGTTCTTTTCTGAATAAATATATTTTTGTAAATTCTAGCCCTCTAAGAACTTGACATCCTACATTTATCTTATCCCCGTGTTATGTGTTAAAGAAATCTGCAGTTCATTGAGTTTGCCTACCACTCCTACAACCCTTTAAACACAATTCCCCCTTATTTTAATTGTACTTTCACCAGGTGCTCCAGGAAGCGGGAAGGGGACTCAATGTCGAAAAATTGCCGATCTCTTTCGATTCACACACGTTTGTGCCGGTGATCTTCTTCAAGCAGAAATTCAGTCGGGATCAGAAAATGGGTTTGTGTTGTCCAGCTTCATTTTTTAATTATTACTAAGTAGTTGACCATTTCTCATCACCATTGGCAGACTCGAGACATAAATCATTCTTACCAGTGATGCTACTAAGCTGGGCATAGTTGTTGTATGCATTTGTTGGATATGGTCCTCTCACATGGAGGGACTTCATGTTCACAATTGCGGCAACATTTGTTGGATATGGTCCCTTTTACAATGATCTATTTTATCCTGATTGGAATAAATAATGATATCATCAATATAAACAAAAGTAAATTCTTCTGATCCTTCCAAATTTTTATCCATAAATCATTGATAAATACTACGTGCTTGTTTTAATCCAAAGGGTAATACATTCCATTGATAATGTTTCTGAGGTGGACATGTAAATGCTGTTAATTCTTTAGTATTATTGTGTAATATAAGTTGCCAATATCTTGATTTTGCGACTAAAGTTGTAAACCAAAGATGACCTTTTAGTTTATTTATGATAAAATCTTTCCTAGGTAATTTATATGCGTCTCCTATAGTTGCTTCGTTAAGTTTTTTATAATTGATAACCATCCTTCTTTTAACTCTTTTTTGTTCTGTTGACTTATTTACATAAAATGCTGGTGCTGAATGTTTACTTTTACTAGGACTTATGATACCTTTTGCTAATAATTCTGTGCATTCCGAAGTGAATTATTTAACATCTTGTTGAGTATAAGGAATATTACTTTGCTACCCACAACTCGAGTTGAAGGTAGGGCGGAATTAAATTACTTAAGTCCACCACGCATCCGCGTAAGCGCGGCGCCTCCCAGGCGTCATTTCTGAGTGCCATGGGAGATTTACACTGGTCGAGTTCATTCTAGGATTCGAACCTGCGATGTGGGGTTAAGCCTCAATCCCATACCTGAGCTCCGATACCACTTTACTACCCAAAACTCGAGTTGAAGGTAGGGCGGAATCAAATTACTTAAGTCCATTATGCATTGTTTCTTTTGTTTATTAGAAGCAATTATTTTACACCTACTATGTTTCAATTATATTCAACCTTTATTGTGTTTAATTCTTCTCAGCATTTATTATATTCATTATGATGATTTATTAGATTTTCTTTATACTTGTACACATCTCTGTTATTTAGAATTATGTTTATATTATTTATGGCAAAAAGTATGCCAAGATATCTGGAATCAAATCTTTCAACCTCACCATTCGAAATGAATTGTCCTATATGTACAAATATTAGAGAACAAATTATAGACAATCAAGATATAGAAGCCAAATATTTAGATCAGGTACAATATTATGAATATCGTATTAATTATCTTCTTTTTGCCGGAATAAATCGATTAGCTATTAGAACTTATTATAATTCTTTAGCTACAGTAAGACAAATGCATCAATTATATACCGATTTATTAGCTTCTTTAGAATCAATTTATGACACTCACCTTAACTCTCATAGCTATAGAACATAACCATAGAACATGACTACCACAAAAGACTCCACAATACTTGATGTAGATACGTTAGAATTATCAGAATCTCTAGGCACTTTTCAAGTAATATATTACTTTCTAATGAAAAACGCAAACAAATAGCGAAAACTCAATTAGATCTTAAATATGGACAAGATATCCAAAAATATTCATTAATTAGAAACCTGCTTAAAAGAGATAACATTATTTACTATGGAAAAATGGTTTGTGAAACCCCAGTTCGGATAGATCAATGTAATGGAATTCTACGAATCAATTTAATTGATCAAGAACAAATCACAAAACAATTACAACAACTTCCTGAAACGAAAAGAATAAAAATATGATAAATTCATCTTTCCACTATTCAGATTTTATTAAAATCTACATTTCAAGAAGAAATCGATTCACCTATTAGAATGACAATTTTAGATGAACGAATGACTCATCTTAATGATCAGATAATGGGAATAATGAATGGAAATTTAGCCTATGGAAAAATAAAATTTAACACTAGAATAAAATTAGGAATTCCTCTCATATCTTAAGAGTTAAATAATACTACTACTCTAGCCTACAAATTTTACAAAGAAGATTTAATGACTGAAGGACAATACCCATTTTCTATCACTTATCAAATTAGTTATGTCCTTACAAACTCTCACCATAGTATTGAATTTAAGAATACAGATCAAATCTATATAGACCAATTATTTACCGAAGTTGCAAAAGCAGGAACAAAATTTTAGCAAAAATTAAGACCACTACCTGCTATTCAATTTCCTATAGAAGTACCAAATAAGCTAATCCGAAGACGAAATTCTTTTTCTGAAGCATTATCTCCATCTCCTATTCCATCTTTCAGTAGATCATATTCTTTTTCTATCCCTCAAACACTTCAAGAACTTGTAGTACAAAATCCTATTCGAATTACCAATCCACCTATAAATTATAATCAAAGAAAATTGGATAATATTCAGAATCAGATTAGTATTCTATCTACTTATGTTCAACAAAAATTATGACTAGTCTAACTCAACAAATCATAGAATTAGAAAATCATCAAAAGCTCTTAGAAAATAAATTAGATCATCTAATACAAGTACAAAATGAAATAATAAGAGATATAAAACAAATACAAAGAATATTAACCGAAATTCAACAAATTCCGCGCAGCAATCCCAAAGTTGTATCAGAGCTAGTCATTACAACCAAACCATGAAAATGTCCGTAAATAATAATAATTGTTCACTTTGTAGTCTATTAACACATGCCAGAAATCAAACACATGAATTAGTAAATCAAATTTGTCAAGAAACAGTTGAAGCCACAAATCTTTTAATAAGTTATGTAGAAAATACTGATTGGCTGAATCCTGCAAGGGAACCACATCTAGAAGCATTCCGATATGATCTCAATGTTGTCTATAACATTTATTTATATGTCCAACGTGAATTAACATACTATAATTATCTATATCGATTTCATCGACTATTAAGATATTAATGACAAGGAATCACTGTATAATTTGTAACATACTAAACCAGTTTATAAATGAAACACAACCTTTAGCAAATCATTATGATCAATTAACATCTATAGCCACTGAACAATTAGTAAGTTATATAACACGATATCAGAATAACTATTATCCAGCCGAGCTAGAAGACCTTAGATCTAATTTAGAAATAATACATGATTATTTTCAATTAATCACAGATGAATTAGGATTTTATTTAACCTTTCGCCAAAATCACCTACAAAGATCTCACAATCATGAATGAATTGAAGAAGTATTAGATCAACAAGAATCTTTAGAATATGTAGAACGAAATATACAACAACAATTAGCAGAATTAACCTCCTTAGTACAAAAATTAACCGTCACTTCTCATGAACAACTAAATACAACAATTAGTAAAATCCCACAAAAAGAAGAAACTAACGAAATCATTTATGGATGGAAATCTGATCAAGATATATATATGCAAGATAATAATGATAAACCTGAAGGAAGTAGAACTAGAGAATTAGAACAAACTAGAGAATTAAAAATGAAGGATAAAATTATTGGAGATAAACGGAAAACAGATCACTGGAAAGAAGAACAAAATGATTTTTTAAGTTCGCAAGGTTATTATTATAAAGGCAGTAAAATAAGAAAATATCCCACAGAGTATAAACCAAAACATATTACATTAGGACCAGATGGTATACTTAACCTAGACTGTGTTACTGATCTAGAAGAATTAATACATGAATGGTCTAGCAGAATTCAATTATTATTACACGTCGAAAAACCTTTTGGAGACATTCCCCAAAATAAAGATTCAGTATGGAATTTTGTTACTTATAAAACCTCAGGAATAGTACAAAGTTTTTTGCAAGAAAATGAAATAGCATTAAAAGCAACCCCTCATTATCAAACAACGACTACTGACGTAGATACTTTTGAAATTATTATAGATGAAATTTATAAAGAATTTATCGGAAAGGATATTATTTTATACAAACAAGAACATACATTAGAAAATAGAAGATTAGCACTACATCATTTAAACAATACGAGAATCTGTGATATTTGTTATTTAGAAAATTATATTTGTGAATTTAGGAAGTATTATTATAAACTCAATAGATCGGAACAGGAAATGTATATACATATTTTTATTCAAAAACTACCTTATCCAATGAATTTTAAAGTACAACAAA
>JANIJF010000004.1:7857427-7870137 GCA_024520955.1 Erythroxylum bequaertii | reverse complement strand
TTTTTCTTCTCCATTTATAAGCAAGACAACACTTCTTCTTCCAATTATGCCCTTAATGATTGAGAATTGTCCCACCCTTCCATTTATGCCTTATGTCGTTTATACTTAAGTGTCTTGCCAACAGTACCCTTGAACATTATAACATAACACTTTCTTCCAGAAAAGGTCCCCCATTGTCTAAAGTTTCTAATGCCTCCAAAATCATTCAATTTGGTTCAGTAATTCAAAAGATATACTTCAAACATTTTTGGACTGCTCTTGTCCAAAACAGTATACTATGCACAACTTCCATCTATATTTGCAAGTCTTAAAGACTGACTTAAAATTCACTTTCTTTAGATAATTTGTAACTCTATATCTCTAGTTTACCACAAATCAAAAATCGTCTCGTTTGGAGTTCTACTGATCCCGAAATCATCAAAATATTGAAGTATGTTTAGTGGGATAACACCAGTTCGTATTATTTAAGAACACACTCACTGTACCTATCCCATGCTTTTCACGCAATCTTTTCATTTCAGATAGCTTCGATTTTTGGTGGAGATGTAGAGTAAAGTCTTACGAATCCAATGGTTCAAGAATGAAGTCATTTGGAGGCCTAGTGAAGAAGTTATGGTCAAAAGAAGCAACCATGTTTATGACCTCAATCAAATTGAACCTCTTTTGGTGCAATTTCCATAACTTTCACAAACAATGTTGTATTGATCTCATTTTTGGACTATTGGAAAGAAGGCTGCAAGAGCTACAACTCTCATGAAGACCTCAAAGCGAGATTCAGCCTCTAAAAGGTGTTAAAATGGAATGGAAGAAGAAAGCAAAAGGTTAAACTGAGATGATGTTGAAGTCAAACTAAGACGATGCTGACATCATACTAAGACGATGATGACGTTATACTAAGACGATGAAGACATCATACTAAGACGATGATGACGTCATACTAAAATGATGATGATGTCATACTAAGACAATGATGATGTCATACTAAGACAATCATACTAAGAGGATGATGACGTCATACTAAGACGATGATGACATCATACTAAGATGATCATACTAAGACGATGATGACGTCATACTAAGATGATGCTAAAGTCAAACTAAGATGGAACAATAAAAAGGGCATAACTTTTGACTCAAATGTCCAAAAATTTCATACTATATGCCATTGGAAAGATAAAAGAAAGATCTACAACTTTCTAGAAGGAAACTTTGCTAAAATCTATTTACATCAATCCCAAATTTGCCCCTAAAGTCCAAAGATGAATTTTCCATTCATACACCAACGTACTACACCCAGTTCTTAACTCCATGACCAATTTTGAGATTCTTAGATACATAATTGAAATTCAATGTCTTCATAAGAAATGTAGCCATATGTGTCTAGTTTAATCCAAATCAAGAATCATCTCGTTTGGATAACTAGAGAAGACGTTATGACTAACATACCAAAGCACACTCAGGGAACATTTTCCAGATCACTACCAATCTTGTTTCTAAATCTTTGCTTATCACAACTCATACCAAGATCACTCTTTCTACTCCTTCTACTCCTCATTTTCAATAAAATCACATTTAATAACAATTATATCCGAAAGTTGTCAATGAATGCATGTACCACTTTTTATGCGAAAACATTCAGTATTTATGTGCATATATGCTGACATGATGCATGAGCAAGAAAATGCATTTCCTTAATCTCTCTTTAATCTCACATGTATTGAAACTTCAAGTCCTCACCCTTAATATGGGGACAAAATGTTACAATGGTTATCTTGCAGGTTAAAATTGAGCCAGAATTTGTGTTAGTTTTTTATTGCCCAGAAGTGGAGTCAACAAAACTTCTTCTAAACAAGAACAAGTCTTGTTGGTCACACTTGATTTTAATGGAGTCCTCACTTCTTATATCGTCTCATTTTTTAGTTTTGTTTCTTCCTGAAGGGAAGGATTGATGACAAGCTTGATGCCATAAAAAAACGACTCAGCTCTTTTACTGCTACAGTGCTCCCTTCGCCTTCGCTTGTGATTGAGGTCTATTGCCAGCTATAGGGTTTGGTCTATCCATAGATCCTAGGCGCCTTTCTCCTTTTAGTGAAACCAACCGTTCCTTAGCTCGTGTTATCAGAAGAAGAGCGCCAAGTAACTTCATCCAGTGAAAAAGAAGGATAGGATTCGAGGGCTTGAATGATTCACATCGAGTTGACTGTACCTGTGATCAACTACTACAACTCCAAGGGGATGGTCCAACAAGTGAAATTTGCTTTCCATTGTTAGCCAGGATGGTTAAATACGTTGAAGGGATAATCTGCAAGTAAAGTCTGACCCCTTTTCTTATGTTGATGCACATAGACCAATCAGTGACGTGTTTGAGGAAGTAACAAGACTGTTCGCCAAGCTCAGACCTGGAAGCAGGAGAGATTCAAACAATTGAAGTAACCTTGAAACTCACTATGTTTTGGCATACCCGTTGGATAATGTTGAGGAATCCGTACTTTTATTTATTGTACAGGAAGGTTTAACATTCTCTTTTCTTGTAAACAGTCTTCTCCATATCATTAGCCCACTCGGCTATCTCATCAAAACAGTAGGGCAGAAGTCTTTTCCACTATGAATGTGTATATATTATAAACCTCTCATCCAAGAGTCTGGAGAGGATCTTCCCTCTGTTTTGGATGAATTATAAATATAGAACCAAAAGAAAATAAAATAATGAATGACAGTTCATTTTGACCTGTTATATTGACATGGTATTTGGCAAATTTAATATCTTTGCAGTATCAACGGAATCTGAATCAGCTTTGACCATTCTCTTCATCACATGATTAGTAGTATCCTGTATATTGCAAGCTCCATTTTATAATTTGAAGGAGAAAAAGACTGAAAGTAGAAAAAATAATAATTGATAAAGCAAAATCTTGATTATTCCCAAACAATCATAGCCCTAGATCTTGTTTTGTCTAAGTTGAGAGTGGAACAGTCAAACGCCAGATGATCTGTACCTTAATGACAGTCACCACGTGACGCCATGCGAGGTGACCCCTTATGGTATATTGGTATACCACAACACCGTAACATAAAATAAAGTGATAAACTGAAAAATAGGAAATAAACGCGAAAAGAAACTGAAAAGTGATGGAAAGAAAGAAAGCACCTTTGTTCCCTCCAACGACAAAAGCTGTTTAGATGCTTGTGCATTGTGCAAACTCTCTCTCGTGGCTTTCAACGTTCTCGATAGATACTACTTTGTTTCTCCCAACTGTACAGAGCCTAACGTTTATGTAAAGATGTTAAGAAAACATATAAATGGCCTACTCTCTGACACCACCACTGCTGTCTTCCAAGCCACTAGAAAACACGAACCTTTTAGCCATTTACATATCTCCATTTATATACATCATGTATCTCAATTGGCTCCATGTTTGGTCTGTTACATTCTATTAATTTATTTGTCTATCCCTTTCACACCCTGTCACTGTTAAAGAATTGGCCGCTACTTGAAAGAAAGACTCGTTATCTTTACCAAGCTGTTTCCTTTCTGGCTTCTTGTGATAATTCCCAGTAGTGTCACAGTAAATGCTGCTTGGTTTTAACTTGTTTTTTGATGGGGAAGAAAGGAGGTAGCTCCTGGTTGACTGCTGTCAAAAGGGCTTTTAGATCTCCTACCAAAGAGAGTGACAAGAGGAGCAGTAGGAGAAGAGAAGACCAGGACCAAGAAGAAGATGAAGACAAGGTTTATCTGTTTTCTATCTTTCTGTTGTTAATTGAAGTAACTGCTTTCGTTTTAAGTTAATGCTGATTTTTTCTCTTCATTGTTTCTTCGCCCAAGAGAGAAAAGAGAAGATGGATATTTAGGAAAACAACGAATCAGGAGACAGTAGCTCAACAGACACCGACAAAGACAGCAGTTAATAAGACTGCCGATGATGTTGTTGTCGGTGGAGCTTCAGAATACATGTCGGGGGGGGTGGCTGCGGGGCAAAGGCATGCCATTGCTGTGGCTGTGGCCACCGCAGCTGCGGCAGAGGCAGCAGTAGCAACTGCTCAGGCAGAGGTGGCTCGACTAACTAGGCCTTCTTATCATGCCCGAGCACACTATGGTGCGATTGTTATTCAAACCGCTTTTAGGGGATACTTGGTAAAGTTCTAGTACTCGAAAAGTAGTTGTCATAAACTTCAGACTCTGTTTCCGTTTTGCATGAAAAGCTTCATTCTTGAATTGGAAGTAATTGATGGTTATTTGTGTGAAATGGACTGTGGGAATATGTTTCTGGTGATCGTGGACTTGGGTGCAGGCAAGGAGGGCACTTCGAGCGCTTAAAGGACTAGTAAAGTTGCAGGCTTTGGTAAGGGGACACAACGTGAGAAAACAAGCAAAAATGACTCTGCGATGCATGCAAGCTCTGGTCCGTGTGCAGGCTCGTGTGCTTGATCAACGCATGAGGCTTTCACATGAAGGCAGCAGGAAATCCACATTTAGTGACACAACTAGCGTAGTCGAATCCCGGTATCTTCAGGACATTTCTGACAGAAGATCAATGGTAAATAAAACTGGATTTTCACACATTGTATTTCTAGTTTAACATTTGAAAAGATTTAGATTCTCATATGGTGTAATTTCCAGTCAAGAGAGGGAAGCAGCGTCGCAGATGATTGGGATGAGAGGCCACACACAATAGAGGAAGTTAAGGCCATGTTGCGGCATAGAAACGAAGCTGCTTTGAAACGTGAAAGGACTATGTCTCAGGCCTTCTCTCAACAGGTTCTTTTATTCCCATTCAACTGTCTTTTTTTTAAAATTATTTTCTTATGAGTATTAAGTACAAATTTTTCAAATCCACATTATAGATAAGGAGAAATGGTCGGAGTCCATCTATGGGCAATGAAGATGAGCTCCATGAAAGGCCTCAATGGCTTGATCGTTGGATGAGGACAAAGCCATGGGACAATAGTAGAGCAAGAGCTTCAACTGATCATAGAGACTCCATCAGAACTGTGGAAATTGATACCTCACAACCTTACTCCTACTTAGCTCCTAATTTAAGAAGAACAAATCAAAATCAGCAACAAAGACCCAATTCTCACACCATTGGTTCTCCACTCCACAGAGTCCATCAGAATGCACAGCTCCACCACTCCCCCGTGACACCCTCTCCATCAAAAACCAGGCCTGTTCAGGTACGTTCAGCTAGCCCGCGATGTGTTAGAGAAGATAGAAGCTATATGTCATCTCAAACACCAAGCTTGAGGTCCAATTACCACTATACAGGCAATTTACACCAGCATGTCAGGGGTGTCACTAATGTTAGTAGTAACAATGGGACAGTTCCATTGCCTAATTACATGGCTGCGACGGAGTCAGCTAAGGCTCGAGTTAGGTCACAAAGTGCACCAAGGCAAAGGCCATCAACTCCTGAGAGAGACCGAGTTGGATCTGCAAAGAAACGCCTTTCTTATCCAGCTCCGGACCCTTATAGTGTAGGAATAGGCTATGTTGGTGAAGGTACCGTAGAAGATTTGAGGAGCCCAAGTTTCAAGAGCTTTAGTGGTGCACACTTTGGTGGGTTAGAACAGCAATCTAACTACTCTTCTTGCTGCACAGAGAGCTTTGGCGGCGAGGTCTCTCCTTCCTCGACTACCGTCCTTAGGAGGTGGTTGAGGTGATTGAATTGAACAGCCAATGGATTAAAAAAAAAGTGAATTATGACATGTTGGTTATTTTTTCTTCACTTTTTAAGGCTGACTTGGTTTATGTTATTGTTTAAGATATTAGACAAGCTGGTGGGCAGGACTTCAATGTTGCTTAGTGTGATTTTCTCCTTTTTTGAGCTGTAATCTTCCCTCAATTTCGAGTTTGGAGTTCAGTTGTCGATAATCGAATATGGTGTTGTCAGGAGTTGAGATTGTTATTGGCGACACCTCACACCTCAGTGTGTTGTGTCTCAATGTAATGCTCTGTTCATGACCCACTTTGCTTCAAAGTCGTATGTGAAGAAGACGGAATCTCAATGAGCAATAATGGTGGTTTAATGTCCTCTGGCCATCGGCCAATTTTAATTTCAGATCTTTTGTTCAGTTTTATTCTATCTTATTTTATCTTATAAAATTTTAGCCATTTATTTTGCAAGTTTCACACAAACTCTACACAAGTTCTGTATAAATAAATAATTTAAATTTATTTGACATAATAAAATATCATGAAATTATAAAGAAAATCTGCAATTACCAGTTTTGGCAGGCAAGAACAGGAACGGTAACGAGACCCCAGACAGTGATGCTGTAAGAGTTTAGCCTCCGCCTAGGTCGTCTTCCCAATTTCTGACCTCTCCACAAATTATGTGGCAAAGCTTTTTCCCATGTGCGTCAGTTCAGCTCCTTTTTCAAGATTGAAAGATGACCTGAAATGATGCCATGTGCCTTGTCTTCAACTTTTATCCAAGTCTTGTCCTCACTAAAATTCATGATCATCATTGGAGTTTCAGGAACTAAAATGACATGAGCCAGAGTCCATCAAATCAAATCCTATAATCTGCTGTAATGTTAGGATATTTAAAATTTACCCATATATTTTACGTAAAGTTAACGTAAATATACGGATAAAATTTAATAAAATATACTATAAATATTATAATTGAAGTAAAATTTAATAAAATACTATATGAATATTATCATCGGAAGAAGAGATCTGATCATTATTATAAGTGCCTTTGTTTAAGACGGGCAAATTGGGAAAAAGAAAAAAAAAGTCAGAAGTGAAACTCGTACTACTAATTTAGTTGTAAAAGCATAAATTTTCTGAAAGAACTGAGAAGCAAGTTACTTCATTTAATTATGTTCTGAAATCGTTTCTTTCTTCCTTATTCCTAGGGAATCATTGAGCTACTTACTGATCTAACACCAATTCTTAAGAAAAGATGAATAAAGAAACCTAATAAGAAAGAACGTTTTGGAGCAGAAACTAAACCTTCGTGATGCAATGATGTGAAGAAAGTGAATTCAGTTTTAGTTTAAGTAAAAGGTGTCTTCACAAATTTGGTATATTTGAAACCGCTTTTATCAATAACAATGATCAGTGTTTTAAAATTCGAATCGGAGGTTTTATTGGTCATCAGTTTGACCAACAGTGTGACATCATAATTATGCAATAATTATATTTAATTATATATAATATTAATAATATTAAAAAATAAAAAATAAAAAAAATTATTGAACCAGTGGTCGGATCGGTCGAGCCGGACCGGTCCGATCGGTCAATTGACTGATTTTGACCGGTTCTCACTGGTTCAATTGAGAATCGATTTTTAAGAATGAACCGGACTGAATAGCCGACCGGTCATCAACTGATCTGATCTAATTTTCAAAACCATGCACATCAATGATGGAAGTTTCCAATTCCATCGTTGTTAACTTCGTGCCTGGGTCCATCAGGAAAAGAAAAGGTGGAGTAAGAGTGGGCGAGAACTCAAATCTATGGCCCTAATCATGACAAAGTGATCAATGGGCTTTAGATATGCAGAGTTATTAGAGCGCACAATTTCATGGACTCTTTCCCCGTTAAATTTGTTTCACTTCCTTCCTGTATCATTCAAAAGATAAAGCTAAACGCATTAACATCTTCTATAATTTTGTTAATTTCAACTATATGTGGTAATTTCTGAACACATGATATTCTATATAGCTAACCAATTTATTAAGAATTATCAAATCAAAGAGGTGGTATGCATTAAATATATTAATTTTTGTATTTACATATGATTACTTATATTAACAATTATAATATATAACATTAATTTATTTTAATAAAATATTTATTAGTCTAATATAATTATAAATTAACATTGATTTTTATTATTAAGCAATAATAGTAAAAATATATTAATAAATTTGTCATTTATATTTATATCTTACGTTTTATAAAATATTAATTACTAACTTGATTTACTATCAATTAAGAAATTAAAGAATTCTAATTATTATACTATTTTATCATATTTATATATAATTACTTATATATAAAAGTATAAATATTAACTACGCAGTAATGATCAGATTTTATTAATAAATAATAATATATTTACCAATTTAATATAATAGTAAATTAAAAAAATTTCATTAAAAAATTTATTTTATTACGTGATAATATTACTAAATAAGAAGTTTATATGTAAATATATTTTTATAAGAGTTAATAAATAATTTAATTCTTTTATTAAATAGTATAATAGTATTCAATATATAATTTTAATTTATTTTATTAGTAACTAATGAATTTTTATCATATTGTACTAATAATTAGTGTTATATCTATTAATGTTATATAATAGTAAAATACATAATTTGTTAATTTTATTTATTATATAACAATAGTAAAAGATAACATGATAAATTTCTTAATTTATATTTTGAATACATAAAACTTAATTATTTATTTTTAATTTTTTACTGTATCCAACCTTATAATCAATGACAGTAATGATTAATCTTTTTATTATATAGGTTTATTAGAATAATGTCAGTGTTAATTAAATTTTTATATAAATTTATTATCAAGTGATAAATAATTAATTAATTATCTTATCATATTAGTATGTTAGAATTAGTGTAAATATTAAATAATTCTTATATCTAATTTATTCGATGGACTCAATTTCAATTTTTAATAATAAATATTATCTATATAATTCATATTTAAAAAAGTTTATAAAAATCATTATTTATAAATAAAAGGTACAAATACTAAATAAAATACATATTATTATATAATTTCAATTTTTTGTAAAATATTATTCATCTTATTTATTAGTATTATTATAAAATAAGATTATAAAATATTTATTATTTAATATATTATTTATAATTAATATTTTAATTTATCATGTTTTATTAATAAATAATAATATATTTATCAATTTAATATGATAGTAAATTAAAATTTTCGTTAAATTTATTTTATTATGTATAATATTATTAAATAAGAAGACCAATTTCTTATTTTTATTTGTAAATATACTTTTATAAGTAGCTAGTAATAATTTATCACATTTACTTATACTTATATTAAGTATAATAATATTCAATTTTCAATATGCAATTTTTAATTTTATTTCATTTGTAATTAATGAATATTTATCTTATTTTATTAATAATTATTAATGTTATATAATAGTAAAATAAATATTTTGTTATTTTTATTTATTTATAACAATATTGACAAATATCATGATAAATTTCTTAATTTATATTTTTAAATGCATAAACATCAATTACTTGATTTACAATATTAATAAATAATTATTAATTAATTTTATCGTATCAAACCTTATAGTATGTGACAATAATGATTAATCTTTTTATTATACTAGTCTATTAGACCTAATGTGAGTGCTAACTAATTTTTTGATATCTTATGAGTTAACAAAATTTTATTATTAGTGATAAATAATGATCTTATCATATTATTATGTTAGTCTTAGTGCAAGTATTATGTAAGTTTTTATATATTTAATTTATTCATTAGACAATTATTTATATTTTTACTATTTTATGCAACAAAAGACATTTTTAGCTATATTTTTTTGCGACGTTTTCAAATTAGTCACCAAATGTTGAACATTTGGTGACGATTTGAAAAATTCGACGTAAAAAGAGAACCTTTAGCGACGTTTCCTGAAATCGTTGCCAATATATTTGAACATTTTAAAAATTAAACGAAAGTTGTTTTCGTTTCATTTTAAATGAAAGCCCTTCATTCTTTTTCTTCTACCGTCGGCTTCCTCTATGTTTTGTGCTTTCCTTATGTCCGTCATCATCATCATCTTCTTCCATCGCCTGCCATCTTTGCCGCCGTCAATTGAGGTATGTATTCCATCATTTGCACTTTAGTTTTTCTTCTAATGGTGATATTGTTGTATTTGGATGTTGTTTTTACTGGGTTTTGTGTCAAGTCGTGTGTGTTGTTGTTTTCTTGATGCTGAATGTGTGTTCTCATAAAAATGAAGATGGTGAGATGTGTAGTGCGTCCAGAATAGGTTGATTGAAGATTAAAATCAAATATGAAGGTTGTTTGAGTACTACCTATTAAATGTTCAATAAAAGTTCTATTAGAGATTGATATTAAATGAATCTTAGGGATGAAGTGTTCTAGTTCATTTCTTTGTTTGGATTTTCTATTTAATTTGCTTTTCTAGGAGTCATTTGACAAAAAGGAGTGTAAAGATAACAAGAAGAAAAAGATACGCTATGAATACGATGGGTACATGTTTATTTTCTTAAGGGAAGAAGCTTACAGGAGATGAATTTATAAACAAATTATTTTTTGTTCATGCCTTAGCTAATAAAGTCAAAGGAATCCTTAGCTAAATTATTCAAATGTAAGATAGGGATTTGGAAAATAGTCATTTTAATTAGTTTAATTTTCTTTTTATGTTAGATGAAGTCTGTTAAAGAAACATATTTTGCAGGAATTGATGCTTTATAAAGGAGTGACAAATTGTCTATCAGTTATTTGACGAAACCTCTCCCAAATAAATATGGGTTTTGGTTTAAAAAGAGAAGAGTCTTTCATGTAGTGGCAAGTTTTTCTTTAAGTCCCTCTTCCTTTTAACAGGATTGAAGATGCATCGTTTTCCTTATAATGCCGTCTTTTATGAAGCTTGGTGTTTAGTTGTTTAGTCTCGCTTTAAAAGGCATTGATTCATGTTTGTGATTTCTTCCCACTTTTCTTTGTATAGAAGTGTTTGAAGGTTAAGAAAAAAGCTGAATCTTTGTTTTAAGCAAAAGAGTAAGGGTAAGAATCCCAATTTCCTTCATCTGTTTAAGTTCGAGATGCTTACCTTCCTATATTGCTTTTATGGTTTTCGATATTATTTTGATTCCTAGTTGCTGGTTTGGCTTGTAATGATATTACTTAAACTAGTGTTCTTTATTTCTAAATAGTTTGGTTGTTTCATAATATGTACTTTCTTTCTCTTTATTTCCGCATGTATGGAATAAATAACAGAAATTAGCTTATTTTGTATTTTTTGTGTATTCCATCTACAATAAATATTTTCATTCATGGACCTTTTTGTACCTTTAAATTTTTTCTTATTGTTACACTCTTTTAATAAATGAATCTTGAGAGGGGTTCTTCACCTTCAGAGTTATTAAAAAGGGTGCAAAGTATGCCTTTGTAACATTTCTATGAAAAAAGGTTGTTTGAGTACTGTATATAAATATTAAAGAAGACGTTCTACACCTTTTCAGATATAAGCTAACATGTTTTCCTTATTGTCCAATTTGATGACACTTACTTCCGGCTCATTTAGTGGCATCCTATTAATTTTGTTACAGTAATCCATTTCAGTCTTCTTTCTCTTGCTTAACCACTCTCTACTGTATGTATATATACATATATATTATGTATGTTTTATGCCACACATACTAACCATCCAAATGTTGCGCTTCGATATTATGTGGTTTGAAGTTTTTGCTTCCATTTTAATCATTCACCAGTGTTAGATAATGACTCATGGTATGCCTGGTCTTGTCAACCTTTTCTTGATTGAATCACCTAGTTTAACTTCAAGCATGACAATTGTAGAGCATAGAGTTACCAAGTTTCTGCAAGTATGAAAATGATCCTCCAAGTTCAAGGTGGATATGAAGTCATCTATGAGAAAACGGGTTTAGTCATTAATATTTGTATTTTTTTGTATATAAGTATTTTTGAAATTATAATTAACATCTTGTACATAGTCAAATTTAATGATATTTTATATTTTATATACAATGTTTCTAATTTTAAGTTATTTTTATTATATTTTTGTATAATAAATTATACAACAAAAAATCTATATATTGCATACAATAATATGAATTAAAAATGGCACCAATAATTATAGTTATAATTATAATTAACATGATATAACATTTAGCTAATAACTTTTAGCTACGAAAACAAAGCATAGCAAAAGGTTATTGGTGACAATTTAACAAAATGTTGCTTATAGATTTTAGCTACGAAATTAAAGTGTAGCAAAAAATGCCTATAGTTTTCTGCTACAAAGATTTCATGATATTTTTTGTAACAAATGTAGCGACGATTTTATTACTTTTAGTGATGAATTTTTTCGTAGCTAAAAGTGTCTTTTGTTGTAATGTTTACACATGTTGTAATTAATATTTGTCCAAGGGGCATAATGTTAAAATTTATAAAACTTTTATTAGACAATTAGTAATTAATGGTTTTATAAAATTAAGGTTAAAAAATTGAATTTGATATGGATCAAAGATTATAAAGAAGTTGAATAAAAGATATGATTAAATGAACCAAGGTCTAGTGAAGAAAATGAGTCCTAATCAGTGTAAGCTAGTTGTTTATTAAGCCTATGATGAGGAGGTTCAATAAGATTACTATAAATAATTACTAAAGTCTCTTATTGCTTAGTTAAGTAAGTTTGTCAACGTACAATTTTCTGATTTGTTAAGAGGTCTACGCATAAAAAAAGTGTACAAAAGACGTTAACGTCTTTTAGTATACTAAATAAAATACATAAATTTTTGTAAAATATTAATAATCTTATTTATTAGTATTAGTATATAATCAAATAAACTTTCAATCAAAGCCTTCATTTACTATCATTTAAAATGATTAATATAATAATGATAATTTAAAATGTTGATAAAATAATATATTATTAATTTAAACACAATAAGTATGTAACACCCACATATCC
>JANIJF010000004.1:7805215-7815863 GCA_024520955.1 Erythroxylum bequaertii | reverse complement strand
ATCAATCAATATATATCATATTATGAATTTTGAATTTTTTCTTAATTCTAAATTTTCTTATATATATATGTCGTGTCCATGTCCACCAAATTTTAAAAGTTGGAGTGTCCCCGTGTTCATATCCGTGTCGTGTCGCGTATCCTTGCTTTTTAGGCAAGAACCTATTACATAAAATTGTTTTTTTCTTATGATTGATAGTTATGAATAAAGTAACAACTTTAGATAAGCTTTCTTAACCTCACTAACGGGTGTTACGTATGTAAGGAAAATTCAGAATCACTTATGCACTTCTTCAAGTGCATATTTAACTTTGCCATTTGGAGAGAAGCATTGGACTTATGTCACCTGAATAAGTACAACCTTAACTACTTGGAGTTCGGCTACAGAAGGAGAAAAACTTCTCCAAAAGTGATAGGGAGGTATTTGTTAGTTTCAATTAATATCCGATACACCATGGTTAGTTACCTTTGTTTGTAAGCTGCCTGTTCTAGGACTCATCTTCTCTTTTTTGTCTTTGTGTATTGTAACTTGTTTTTGCCCTTTTCTAGGGGTTTCAATTTTTGTTAACTTTTCAAAAAGAAAAAAAAATTGAGGCCTTAAAAATTTATAAATATCTTTTCTTTTCTGAAAAATAACGGTACATATAGAAACCCAATAGCTACTTTAATTTTACAACTGATGAAGAGGCCCGGTGAAAGGTATTTCTCTCTAGCTACACCCATGTTGACGCCAAAAGGCAAGTGCAGGATTGTCTTGATACCCTTTCCTTTTTTGTCTGAAGTACTTCCAATTCTGACACAAAGAAGCAAAGAAAATATTTTTCCTGAAGCTTAACTTCCATCAGCAGCTGACTGGGACGATGACAGGTTGAGTTCTATAATCCCCAAATTTCTCTGAAGATCTGGTAAATTAACCTTTGAAAAAGGCTAGACAAGTGTGAGAATTGAGGTACCTTGGAAGGTTTTAACTTGTGAAGCATCAACCAGTGATCTCATATCCACATTAATATGGAGCAACTATTTCGAGGGACGGCAAAAGTACACTGTTGACAACTACAATTCACTAAGGCAAAAGCTGACTTTCAAATTTGGTTGGTTCAATAATTACAAATAATGAGGGCGTATGAATTCATAGAAATTCAATTTACAATGTGATCAATAACATACTATAGGACGCAAACAATGCCTTCATATGGAGAAAACAAGAACAAATCTTTGGCTGATACCATCAAGGGAGTAATAGAGCAGAAACAACAAATTAGTGCGACCAAACAAAGTTAAGCAGAATCTGAAATTAAAAAAGGCCGGCCATTTCATACCAACTACGGCAGTAGCAGCCACTAAACATAACAAGAATCGCAATAAGGTGCGACGTTCCATGTCTATACATGAAACTTCCGAGAAAGGACAAATACGAAGGTCAGCCATTTATGCGGAGAAGTCGGAGCTGACACGTGGAATAAATAGCACCTGCTATGACCTTTTGCAATCATAATTAATGTTTGGTCTTATCTATGTGTTTAAACAACTAGCAAGGAATGGATTTGAGCATCTTACTGATATTGATTCTCTTAAGCTTGGTTGTGTTTGCAGCTCTTTTCTTTCTTCAATCATGGACTTCACCGAAAACAATGGATAAAATTCCTGGTAGCTTAGGTTGGCCTATTGTAGGTGAAAGCTTCTCATTCCTCTCAGATTTTGCGAGCCCATCTGGTATAGCTGGCTTCATGAAGAAGAGGCAGCACAGGTAACCATTCATTTGCAACATTTGTTGTGATACTCTATATTGTGTATACAAAGGCTATTTAATCTTTGTATGCATACTCTTAGGTACGGAAAGGTGTTCAAGACATTTGTCCTGGGAAGGTTCACCGTCTTCATGACAGGAAGAGAAGCTGGCAAAATCTTGCTAACAGGAAAAGATGGGATTGTGAGCTTGAACCTTTTTTATACTGGGAGGCAAGTGTTAGGCCCAAACAGTTTACTCCACACAACTGGAGAAGCACACAAGAAGGTTCGGAGACTAATTGCAGAACCCTTGTCAGTGGATGGCCTGAAAAAGCACTTCCATTTCATTAATAATCAAGCAATCCAAACATTAGACAACTGGCTTGGCCGAACAGTTTTTGTTCTTGAAGAAGCTTCTACAGTGAGGCCCTTACGTGTTTTTCATCTATATTTGTTGTATTTTATTCCTTTAGGATATCAAATTAAGCGGTCATATTTCTGCAGTTCACCCTGAAAGTGATAGGGAACATGGTAATGAGTTTAGAACCCGAAGGAGAAGAGCAGGAAAAGTTCAGATCCAATTTCAAACTCATTTCTTCCTCTTTTGCATCCGTGCCACTCAAAATCCCTGGGACAGCTTTCTACGATGGTATTAAGGTATTACTCATAATATGTACCTGAAACTCGTCAATTGAAAAATATAATGTCGGCGTTGTTTAAGATAGAGCTGTTTGTTAAAATGCGAAGAAACAAGCTTCTTTGAAATTCAAGTAATGCACATTGTTCCTTGGTCAGGCTCGAGACAGAATGTACTCTATGCTGGACTCGATAATTTCCAGAAGAAGAAGTGGGCAAAGCTTCCAACAAGATTTCTTAGAATCCCTGATAATGAAACATAGCACAGAAGGCGATGGAGAGAATACTGAAGACAAATTGACAGACAGTCAACTGAAGGATAATATCCTAACTTTGTTAATTGCAGGTCATGATACTACTTGTGCTGCTTTAACATGGGTCATCAAGTTCCTAGAAGAGAATCCCAATGTCCTGGAACAACTCTGGGTAATGTTATATCCATAAACTAAATAGCAAAAAGTGCTTCAACATTGAGAAAACTCACTATTAAGTTACTCTGTCAAATAGCTTTTGTATCAGGTTGTGAACGTAATTGGAATATTTTTGAACATATTCATATAAAAAACGAACTCGTTTGGAACATTAAAGACTTAATGGCCTTATTTACGATACTTATAATCTGATAATGAAGAATAGACATTTTAATATTTCATAGTTTTATTTTTATTTCAATAATTTTATTTTTATTGCTTATTTTATAATTCCTCTATTATATATTCCAATCGTTTAGTAAGAAGAAAACATATGATTTAATTGATATTGATTGTATTGAATATATTAATTTTTGGATCAAAGAAGAAGAACCATCGCCTAATCTTGATTTTTTATTTTAATATTTATGTTAGACTTATATTTATTTATTATTAATTCATTATATAATAATAGACATTGGTGCATTTTTTTCAATAAAATATTTTATTTTACTTATTATTATAAGTTTTACTTCTTATTTATTATATACCGGTTTTATAGCAGTTCATTACTGGTTAAACCTTTAAACCTTAAACCGTTCTTTCGACCGGTTTGATGTCCGGTCTAATTTTTTAGAACATTAATTATAATATATCTAATACGTAACTCCAAGAGCTTAGCAGGTATTATGTCCCATCCTCTTGTTTGTGTTAAGAACGGTAGCATTTTAGTCGTAGAAGAAAGTAACTAACATTTGAAAAGTGGTGGAAGTTACCAATTACTTGGTCGGAAATCTTTCATATAATTAAGACCTTTGCCTATAGAAGACATATGCTACACGTTTGGACTGTACTTATGGCGTTAAGATAAAACTTTCGCTAATCCTTTTAATTATTACTATTGGGCACTTGTAGTCTATTTTAAGGGTTGAATGGGACAGATGACCGTTACCCTTTTTTTTTTTTTTGTGGTGTCTCCACTCTCCAGTGCATAATCGGGACTTTAAAATTGTAGTTCACCATGTATATATATCTCGTGGCTGTTTGACTTGGTTTGTTTAAATCATTGAATTGTCACCATATGTAGCTTACAAACAAAGTTTACGACTAAAATAAGCTAATTGCTTGTGTATGAACGAGACTCAATCTACATCAAGGCCAGAAAGAAGCAGAATGCAATGCTATCCGACATAAAATAACATAAAATTTTCCCAGTTAGTCATTTGCAAACTAATATTCGCAGCCACGAAACTGGCCAATTGTAATATACAAACACCATATTGTTGAATATGTGTAATTAGTGTTTGCCAATTACAAGCAACTGAGTGTTACAACTTTTTTTGAATGGATTAGACCTTGAATTAGATAATTAAGTGAAAGTTACGTGGATCTATCAGCTAAACGTGGTATCTGTTATTATTACGTATACTTTTTGGAAAACACTAAATTGGAAGAAAAGAAAAAAGAATAAAAGATGTGGTATTATGGTTCTCAATCCTATCCAACGACAGCACCATGATCAGTTGTGTCTATCTTTTATAATTACATTTAACAAAAGCTTTCTAGGTATCGGAATATGTTCAATAAATGCAATCAAATGAAAAAAGTTCTAAAGCAATTAAACATTCTTTATAATTTTATTTACCTTAAAATTATTTTTATTATTTTAAAAGTGTTTGGTAATATTAAAATTTTAAATTACGTGTTTTTATTATGTTGTTAAGAGTGTAAAAAGTTTAAATGATTATTCTTACCAAATTTCAATATTAAAATAATTTAATAAAAAGTTTCATTTTTTGGTATCTAATACTAAATTTAAAAAATTAATATATTTTTCATAAAAATTAAAACTATTAAAGAAAATTTACACAATTTAAGATCTGGTTGTAGATAATATTAAGAAATTCGATACATCAATATATAGCATATTTATAGAAATTACTTGATTTCCTAAGAACTATGAAAAAAAAATGTGAGACAAGCTTAGCATATAGAAAAAAAATTCTAAAATAATTTGTTTAACAGTTGCGTCAATCTAGATTGAGAATATAACGATTGTCCAATTTCTACTGGTTTCGGCTCCCAAATTGACTTCGATTAATTATAAAGTTAAGTATTAACTTTAAGAAAATGGTTTGCGTAGATTGGGACAAATGTAGGCTCAACCCACAAGGGAATAGAGAGGGGACAAATGTAGGCACAACCCACAAGGGAATAGAGAGGGCGGGCAAAGCAGGCACAACCCACAAGGGAATGGAGAGATTAACAGTTTATGACCTCCATGGAGACAAAGTAGCTTATAGCTGCCGACTGCCGAGGCCATAATGCGCCCACCGACTAAAAGAACCATTTTCTTTCTGGAGAGGTGTGTTATCTGTGTGAAAAACGTGTCATGCTCCCACACAAATGGGATTTCAAGGGGAAGAAGCACTAAGCTTATAGTGCAGTGAATAGTGATCAAAGCAAAAGCAACATGAACTCTTATCCTCACCCTTTATCCCTTACACATCAAATAGCTTCACCTACACCACCAGTCATCGAACTCAGTGGAGGCAATCTAATAGAAGATAAGAGTAAGGATATTGGACGATGTAATTGAATAACAATAACATAGTAATATCTTCACCCCAAAGCCTGAGATTGTGAATGGCAACACCTGTTCTTTAAGGTGTTACACGTGGAATTATAAAGTTGGTATACCAGACGCGTTTATGGTTTTGTGATGAGGCACTTGTGGCATAATTCATTCTTTATATGGAAATGATGGGCTGCTTATTCTCCAGTTGAATTTTCCTTATGCTCTCTTGTGACACTTCCCCAATATACTATAAAACCGTTTAAAAGTATACACTTCCGCCCATAAAATAGTAAGTAAAAGTGAATAGTACGCAACGACAAAATCCTTGAATTGCTTGAAAGCGTCGGAATATTGACTATCGTTATTTCTTAGGTGTGACAAACCCTTCTATGCTACAGTTTATTTTACATCTACCTACAACATCTATATATACATATCTTATAAAACTTTAAAATCCATATATACCTAGCGAAAACACCACAATTCACAAACCCTCCTTGTCGTGTCCTTTTCACGTCCCAAAATGGCTACATTCCTCCGATCAACTTGCTTTTTCTTGTTACTTTTTGCGGCGAACTGCACACCTCCTGAGGACCCTATCAAGTGCTCGTCAAAGAATACATTTTGCACAATCACAAACTCTTATGGCATTTTCCCTGATCGAAGCACTTGCAAGGCAGCGAGCGTGGTGTATCCAAACACAGAACAAGACCTAATATCAATAGTGGCCAATGCTACCAAGACCAAAACGAAGATGAAAGTTGCTACTCGCTTCTCTCATAGCATCCCCAAGCTTGTGTGCCCTGATGGCCAAAATGGTCTGCTCATAAGCACAAAATACCTCAACAAAACACTGTCCATTGACCTACAGTCCATGACGATGACCATAGAGAGCGGTGTAACGTTGAGGCAGCTCATTAACCAGGCTGCGGAGTTCGGTCTCGCATTGCCCTATGCACCGTATTGGTGGGGCATAACGGTCGGTGGCCTACTGAGCACGGGTGCACATGGTAGTACTTTGTGGGGCAAAGGAAGTGCTGTACATGATTATGTTGTCGGGCTGACTATTATCAGTCCAGGAAGTGCTGAAGAGGGTTATGTTAAGGTCCGGAGGCTCGATGACAATAACAGTGACGAATTTAATGCTGTCAAGGTCTCACTTGGAGTGCTCGGAGTTATCTCTCAGGTACAAACTCTTTGGTTTTGTAATTATTATGGTTTTAGACTTGGTGTGTTGGCCTTGTCTTTCTTCTCCATGTGTGGGTGGAACTACAATAGATGTCCATTAAGGAAGGATCTGTCCGTGTAATGAATTGTACATAGGTATGGCGCAAAATTACTACTGAGGTCGCATCCAAGTTAAACTTAAAACTAACGATCAGTTCGGAGTAGCTCCTCAATTTTCCAGTTTTCTAATTCAATTTTCTAAATAATTAATTTGTGGTTTCCTTTATTTAATAAGACATGAGATATATATGAGTGTTCATCATCTTCTGAAATTTTTATGTCAATATTATTCTCCTACCTAATTAATCCTGTCTTGTAGGACAATATTTATTTGAGTAACAAACATACTTTCTTTCGTATAAGGGGGAACTTAAATCTCCTCCTACGAGTTTCATGGCCTGATTTTATTTTCTTGGATGTTTGCAATATTGTTTTGTTAAATAGGACCAAGTTGTCGGTTTTATAGGAATTCCCATTCGAATCGCCCTCTTCATCCAACTAATAGACAACAACATATTTAGAAAAAGTGTACTTGTCCCGATGAAAATGCTGATTTGAGATGTGTCTAGTCAGGAAAATTTCTCAATTGCTTCAAAAGTCAATTTAATGCGCTTTGTCAGCTTCAACCAACTAATGAAAACTAGAATTCACATACTCAAGCAGTTTTCAGATTTTTGGTAGACCAGTCAGTCAGTAATTTCTTGGAACACAGAAAGAGCCGGAAGCCCCGTACAATTCATACTGAGAATATTGAATTCTTTTTAATCTTTGTACTGAAAAATCAAAATACAATACCAATTCCAACCTGCTGTGGAATGAAGAAATTAGACACAGCATAAAATACATAAGATTGACGTAGTTAATTTAGATAGGTCAGAAAACTTCTAAAAATTGAGAAAACTAAAATTGAGAGGACGAAGCAATTGTACCTTTGAAGGGAAGCAGTGAAGTGAGGTGGCTATTCTGAATAAAGTGAGTCGATTCACTTAAAAGGGTATCAATGAGAAAAAGAGAAAGGGTGAAAGAAAACGAGGAAAAGGACAAAAAATAAGGTGGAAGGAAAAAGGAAAAAAAATGGAAGTTAAAGTTTGAGGAGTGAGCCTTAAATTATAAATAAATAATTCAGTTACATTTATTTCTAATTATACCTTTGCTGTCCCCTGGCCTATTTCACATCATGCCTAGAGAAGAGGCGACGTACAATATTAAATGTTTACGAAGATATTTTAAAATGCAGATCACATTGTTATTGCTACAATAAGAAAATCTGACAAAGGTGTTATTGTAATCTGCTAACGGTGCAGGTTACTTTCCAATTGCAACCCATGTTCAAGCGGTCCATTACCTACATAGAGAAGAATGACACGGATTTCGGAGACCAAGTGGCCACCTTTGGCAAACAACATGAGTTTGCAGACTTTTCATGGTATCCAAGTCAAGGGAAGGTGGTCTATCGAGTCGACGATCGCGTTTCCACCAATACTTCTGGGAATGGTCTATATGATTACATACCATTCCGCGCTACTGCTTCAGTGGAACTGGCACTCCTTCGATCTACAGGTTTGCTTGTACAAGCGTTTCCATAAGCATATCATGTTTATTCGTGAACTGTTGATGATGTCTAGTGACATTATTGTCTGATCAGAGGAGACACAAGAATCGTTGAGAGATGCGACTGGAAAGTGCATAAGCGGAAAGCTGATAACATCCACACTCCTGAGCTCAGCCAATGGACTGACAAACAATGGTAAGGTTTTCTAAGTAAGCTAATTAATAAGAACGTTATTCTGAAAACTATCTCAATGTTTTCAGTTGTAAAACAACTGATTTGACTTTGGACATGCAGGTATCATATTCACTGGTTATCCTGTTATTGGATACCAAAACCGCGTTCAATCATCAGGTACTTGCCTTGATAGTCTTGCGAACGCGCTAATAACAGCTTGTGCATGGGACCACAGAGTGAAAGGAGAATTCTTCTTCCAAAGTACAATCAGTGTCAGCTTGTCAGTTGCTAAAAACTTCATTCAAGACGTCCAAAAGCTGGTAAAATTGGCGCCTAAATCACTATGCGGTGTGGACCTATACAATGGTTTTCTCATGCGCTACGTAACAGCATCAAGTGCTTACCTGGGGAAGCAAGAAGACGCCGTAGACTTTGACATAACATACTACCGCAGCAAAGACCCTTCAACTCCTAGGCTTTATGAAGATATACTCGAAGAAATAGAGCAACTCGCATTGTTCAAGTACGGAGGATTGCCTCACTGGGGAAAGAACCGTAACG
Source organism: Erythroxylum bequaertii (assembly GCA_024520955.1). Classification (NCBI taxonomy): domain Eukaryota; kingdom Viridiplantae; phylum Streptophyta; class Magnoliopsida; order Malpighiales; family Erythroxylaceae; genus Erythroxylum; species Erythroxylum bequaertii. The sequence continues at coordinate 7,806,998 of JANIJF010000004.1, read as the reverse complement.
TAGCATTTGATGGGGCAATCAAAAAGTACAAGAGAGCTGCAAATTTCTTAAGTGTTATGAAGAAATATGATCCCTTGGCACTATTTTCTAATGAGTGGACGGACCAGATACTGGGGTTGAGTAGTAATGTGACCAAATTAAAGGATGGTTGTGCACTGGAAGGGTTGTGTAAATGCTTACAGGACTCTCATTGTGCCCCAAGCAAGGGTTACTACTGTAGACCAGGCAAAGTTTACGATGACGCAAGGGTTTGTACACTCGTCACTTGAAAAGGGAGAACAAATAGGACGCTGCCGTTTATCACACTTAAGAAGTTCCTTTCATTTTACAGCTGTGTATTACAGGATCACCAGAGGAATTGTAGGAACTAGGAAGCAAATGTCGGTACCCTGTTAAAAATTGCAATTGATAATAACAATACAGTGAATATTCTAAGTCCCATGATACAAAATATGTAAGAAGTAATAAATAGTTACACAGTGATTTATGCAATAGACAGTAATCAATAAAGAATTTGATTTTATAGCATAACTAGATAACCCTTTACGAATCAATGGATATTGATTATGTTGTGTTCTGACATTTTGATGAGGTTTTGCTTTTGGATTTGGATAGGCCGATCAAAATGGTATTTCTGCCAGTTCTTAAACTTATCAAAGAGCCATATTCATGGACTAATATCCTCCATTTCCACTTTGTCATTTACTCAGACAAGTAATGATCAGTCTTCGGCTTCCTTTTTTTCAATTATATATTCACATTGAGTAGAAACTAACATATCAGTCTAATAAGCTACTCTATCTATTATTAATCGATCAGTCTAACTTTTTTCCTTGTGGGAGCCAATATAACCATTGCAAATTTGACGATTAAAAAAAAACTCTCCTCAACTAGTTATCAATAATGGTTTGGCTTCCAACGGCAGAACAAATACAATCGAAACCATTGTTGCACAACTGGAGCCAATCGCCAATCTGATGAAAACTTGTCGAAAGTAATTAGGAGCGATTAGCGTTTCAGGTAAGTTGGATTTATAAAATTTGTGAACATAGATGAGGTAAAACTAGGCATTACCGACAACATAAGAATAGCTAATTTTAGTATTAGTCAGTTCAACCTAGTGCCAAAAGCATGATGAAACAGTTGTGGAGGTGCCAACGCACGGCACAAAGCTTCATTGGTCTGAACCTGTCTGGGCTCATACATAAAAGTTTTCGCTGTTCTGTAAGAACTAGTGTTCTGTAGCCCAAATTCTTTAGATAACTTAGGCCTATCTAAAGGCAGTTTCATTCCATAATTAGTGGAGCATTAAAAATCCAAAATGACTTCTCAGTTCTCATGAATAAAAATAAGAGTAATCAAAATAATACCAACTTTCCTACTTTTGGAAGGGTATTCTAAGGTATGCAAAAGTTATTCAAGAGACAAGAAAGTTTTAATTTTTAACTAAAAATTTCAAAATTTAATTTACAACTAAAAAGTAGAGAGATTTAAAAATTAATTTGAAAAGAAGGAAAATATGCTATTTTGCTTATTAATAAGAAAAGTTGATAAATTGAATTAGTGGTGATTTTATTTTATGAAAGAGACTAAAGAATTACAAAAGGATTAGGCATATTCACATATCAAATTTAAATGCTTTGACTAAGAAGGCGTATTCACATATCAAATCTAAATGGTGCCCTTACTTAAAAGCTTAGGAACTTAAGTGCTTAAGTGACATGCCCAAAATGCCCTTAATGAAACTTATCCCTTCTAACACTTCAATTTAATCACTTATGCC
>JANIJF010000004.1:7714950-7726760 GCA_024520955.1 Erythroxylum bequaertii | reverse complement strand
TAGTTTACTGCACAAACATAGACAGATGGAGTTAATGTTTTGACTACAGGTCCCTCACAGTGTGCCATTGTTTCTTCCTTATCATTAGTAATTCTCATACTGGTTTGTATGTCTTGTTATACAAAGGATTCTAGGAGATGGATGCAAAATATGCATTAGGAAAATATGTAGATTGAATTTTTAATTGCAATATCTAGCTTTGATAGTGTATTTGTAGGCATTTATCTCTGTTAGTTTTCTTTTCCTTACCTTTTGTCATTTCTCAATTTTCTGTTGTAGGTGAAAAGATACATTGATGCCTACTCAGCCTCTTCAGTCATTGGGTTTTCTAGTAAAGATATGTTACACATATCAAAGGTATATGATAAGGCAATAATGATAAATTTATTGTAACATGTATTCTTTATTTAGTGACAGCATTATTGTAACATATTACTTTCATACTTGTGACGAAATTTGTTAGACAATATAGCCACAGCTGCAAATTTCTTTTACAGTTAATGCAATTCTGTTGATGAATTGATAGTTTTATTTGTGATAATAATAAACATATTAGTGATAATACTTGTTGTAAGAATCAATTTTCATTTTTGTAACAAAATGATATTGACACTTTTTTATAAAAAGATTAGTGACCAAGAAGTAATGGACACTGATAAAAAATTATTAGTGACAAATATTGTCATTATTTATAATTATTTTAGTGGCGATAATGTTGTAACAATAAAATGAAGTATTGTTATGACATCATTCGTCACTACTTTATATTATTTGTGTCAACAAACTTGTCATAAATATGTAAAGTTGTTGTGACCATATAATGTTGTCACATATTCCATAGATTTTAGTGTCAGCACTTTTGTCACAATATAATGAAGTATTGTTAAAATTTTATTCGTCACTACTTTATATTATTTGTGTCAACAAATTTGTCATAAATAAGTACAGTTGTTGTAACCGTATAGTGTTGTCACACATTTGATAAGATTTAGTGTCAGCAATTTTGTCACAATAAAATCAAGTATTGTTACGACTTAATTCGTCACTATTTTATATTATTTGTGATGATAAATTTGTCATAAATATGTAAAGTTATTGTGACCATATAGTTTTGTCACACATTTCACAAGTTTTAGTGTCAGTATTTGTGTCACAAAAGTGTTGCATAATTGTGACCATTTTTTAAATTAGTCACTGTTTCATTAGTGACGGATGTATTTGTGACGGGAGATGACAACTTCAAATATTGGACACTATTAATAATAGTGACAAATATTACTGCTTTTAGTGACAACATTTACTTTCACTAAAAATACAATTTCTTGTAGTGAATGTAAATGAAGATGTAAACTCTCAAATAGAGTATAATATCAATCTAACACAACTTCAAAGTATATTTCAAAAGCAAACTAAAATTGATAAACCTACGTCGAATGATTATATTAATTAAAGCTTTAATTGATGTTTCTTTTTGTAAGTGTTACCATTATTATATTTTAAAACATCATAGCATGTGAACATCTTTAACTGTTTAATTAGAATGAGTTAATTTAATTTTTATATTAGACTCTTATTATATTAAATTGATATATAAATTTCTTCAGTTTTATTAAATATTTATACCTTTTCATTTCAAATAACAATGAGAATAAATTAATTTAAGAATACAATTTGTTGTGTTAAAAATGAACTAAATTAAAATTTAATAGTAACGTTTAATAATATTATAAGAACAAAACAAAAAGGAAAGCAAATAATTTTTATTTTTAGATTTTATTACAACTTTCAACCATTTTGTTTTTGAATTTTTATTACAAATCTCAATTAAACTTGTTTTTTTTTTCTCAATAGAATGATACAAGACAATATTATTTTTTTACATGGAGAAGAATACAAATATTTTCATTTACAAAAGTAACTATGTAGAAATTTTTGCTCTATCACGTCAATATTTAATATTTGAACTTTTGAGTGTGAATCTTATAAAGATTTATGAGAACTTAAAAATGAGTAAGACAATATTCTTGATCTTATGTGATAAGTTAAAAGGTTCAGGAGGCTTAAACCCAACTAGTCATTTGACTATGGAGGAACAAATCGCAATAGACAATAAGGCATAGTGGGAGAACTAGTGTTAATACAAAACCCTTTAAATATTTGACTTCGATAATTTCAAAGCACCTTCACAAAGTCTTATATGCAATTAATTGTCTTGAAAAAAGTTATTATTCTACCATCTGATATCAATATACCTCCTAAGATTTATCATAATTCAAAATGCTTTTCGTATTTTCATGCATATTCATATACATTAATCATCATCATCATACCCAGTTCGAAGTCTTGCAATAAAGCAGAGTCTAGAGAAGTCTGATAGCACATAGCCTTACCCCTATATAATAGAGATTGTTTCTGGTAGACCCACATGTAGATGTGACAATAAAAGAATGATGCAAGTTCAAGAGTAAATAAGTACAACTGACATTCTAAATAATTATGTAAATAAAATTGCACTCTAAATAAAAATGTTAATAATATAATTTTATTTTGTAGGATTGTATAGGAGCAATAAATGGTACACATATTGATCTGCATATTTCAACCGATAAAAAAAATATACGTAAAATAATTGACCAATCTAAAATGTTATGTATTGTTAATCATTTAACACATGTTTCATATATATTATAGCTGGATGAGAAGGTAGTATAATTGACTTTATAATTCTTTTATAAACAATAATAAATCTAGAGAACTAGTTTCTTATGTCTGCCTAAGGTATTATATCATTTTAAATAAATACAGTAATAGCCATTATTTTTATAAGGGATTCATTAATTTTATGTTCTTTATATGTTTAGGTAATTTCTATTTTGTTAACTTAGATCGTATTAATATGCCTAAACTTTTTCACTCTATCAAGGTTAAATATATAATTTGCAAGATTACAAAGGAAGAGGAAGACTTCAAATTCTATAAGAATTGTTTAACTACACGCATTTTTATTAAAAAATGTTAAAAGATGATTTAGCGATTTGTTCCCTATACTTTTGAGCATGTCCAATTATGATATAAAGAAGCAAAAATTTATCATTATTTCTTATTGCATTACACATAATTTTTTTAGAATATATGTTAAAAGCAATGACTTATTTTATGGTTGTACTAAGTTGAAGAGTAAGGTACAAAAAAATGTAAATAAAGATACAAATTCTCGAATGAAGTAGAATATTGTTGCAACACAACTTTAGAGTCTTGAAAACAAAGACAAAATTGCTAGATTTAAGTGAAATGATTATATTAATGAAAGTTAATATAATTTTTTAAGCTATTATTTTTTAAAGTTTTAATTCTTTTTTATTGAAAAATTATTTTTAATTTTTTAAATATTTTTTTTTATTTTTTACTTTTTAATATGCATCATTTTTTTATTGCCACATCTGCATGTAAGTTTACCGGAAACAGTCTCTCTACTATGTAGGGATAAGGCTGCGTATTATTAGACCTCTCCAAACTCCGCCTCAATGCAAGATTTCGAACTGAATGTGATGACGATGATTATATTAATGAAAGTTATAATTGATTGATGTTCCTTTTGGTAAGTTATATTACTATTATGTTCTAAAGAATTGGAGTATGATGAACATTTTTAATTATTTTATTGGTATAGGTTAATTTAACTTTTATATTTTATAGTAGACTTTTATTATATAAAATTAATGTAAAAGTTCTTTAATTATATTAAATAATCATACCTGTTGTGTCAAAATTATTACAATGCTCTTAATCCATACAATTTATTTTTTGTATATAATCAAATATACGGATGTAATGTTAAAACTTAAAAGATACACCACCATTTAGTTGGATTTCTTCCCTTTATATTTGTTCAACAGATAATTTCATCTTCCGACTATATTCTTGTAATAAACAAATATTACACACTCTTGCCAATCACAGGAACAACCTTGACTGTTTTAATCCTATTTTTGCCTCAAAACAACATAGTTTTAACAAACAAATATTACACTCTTGCCGAGGAACACTCATAGTTTTTGTTTGTTGTTTTTTTGTTTTAAAATGGGAGGACTTACAATCGTTAAATACACATCAAGTAAATATCTGGATTGACGTAATGATACGCAAATTACGCTAATTAAGTATTTTGTATTAGACAAATTTTATACGACAGACTTAATCGAAATAATGTAGGTAAAAGAATTTAAACACAAGATCTTTTGGCCTCGTACCTTCCTATTTCACCAATTCAACTGTCCTAAAAAGCTCTTAGTTGCTTTAGCTCTAAAATAATATCATTCTAACATAAAACAATATTAATTTAGAGTGAAAACAAGATTAGAGTAGATAATTTATTTTAAGTGTAAACAAGCATAAAACCATGTCATTTTGAGACAACATCAATGTTTGAATAGGATAATTAGAGCAGAGTTTCTGAACCACACATTGACTGATCGCCTTGACCGATCGGAGTGAAAGCGTTAATAACAACCAATCCCCGAGACCCGGATTCATTTTACAAAGTATAGACTCCGCCGTAACGTAACACTAGCGTCTCATATTTAGACTAGTTCCGCGATGGAACTCGATGTGTTGACTATTGGGGGTTGTCGGATGACAGAACCAGAGAACAGAAAACCACAAAGAAAGCAAATCTCAGCCCACAAATTCCCTTAAAACACTCCCTTCACCGGTACGCTAAATTTCGCTCAATCTTTTAACTCCTTTATACTAATCTGTTAATTTCTCCCATTAGTCTTACTGCTACTACTTTCTGTGACATAAAATCTGTACCTTTTACTCTCTTCCTCACTTCCATTTGACTTTCGAGCTCATTAGTTTGTGATCTTCTGGATCTGACTTTTTAAATTTTGGGTTTATGGTTGTTGTTGCTGAGTCGTTGACCTGGTTCTTATTGGATAGATTCGTCAACCTCGTTCCCGCTTGTAGGATTTATAATTGATTGCCACCCCCAATTTGCTGCCGTTGTTTCCACCTTTAAACTCGTGGTTGCAGGATTGCAGAATCCTGGAAGTAATTCGTTAAAAATCGAACGGTGGTGGGTTTTCTGGGGTCACCGACTTATGTGCATTTTGTTTTCCAGTTGTTATTTCTGTTAGACATGAGATATTCTCATGTAAGGATAGTACCCAATTTCCCTTGTACGTGGCACCAAGATCGTTCATTTGAGTTAGGGATACAAAAGGTCGATGCATTCTCAACATATCGCTTCTTCCATTTCTTGTTTTCAGAAGAAAGTTCAGTTAGTAGTATCATAATTCAGAGATGCTCACTACCAATGCAATGCAAAAGTTTCGATTTTGCCATCTTTGTACTCCTCTCGACCCCCTTAAAATTGAGATGCATAGATCTCACGAGCTACGTCTCTTTATCTTCTTTCAAGTACCATGATAAGTACGCAATAGTGCTTGCATATCTGGTGCTTTGCTTGTTTACCTTGTTTGGGAATATGGAGAGTTTTTCCTCAAGTGTTCGGATCATCTCAAGCTTAAATTTCTTAGTTCTACCCACCTTGGCCAACTTCGTGCATTGTTCACATTCCTTGAGGTTCATAAATTTTCCTTGATTAATTCATTAAGCTTACAGTTACTTTAGGGGCCATTTAACTGCAGCTATTGGATTAGAGGATTTTGTGCCCCAAAAAATCATGAGAGAAGGCATAGAACTTGAGGAACGGGTGGATCTTGAGGATCAAAGTTATATGGAAGAGATTGATGAAGATTTTGAAGATCAACTAGATGAAGATGGAGATGATGATACGGGAGATACAACTGGTGAAGAAAATGATGAAGGGGATTATGATGATTCAAAGACTGGAGATGATCAGAAAGATGAATTGCTAGAGATGGATAAAAGCAATGTTGAACGTGATCATCTGCAAAATGAAGAAAAGCCCTTTGCTTCTATCACTGAAGAAGAAAAGCAGAAGCATGCTCAACTTCTTTCTCTTCCTCCCCATGGCTCAGAGGTCTTCATCGGTGGACTTCCTAAGAATACATCAGAAGATGATCTGAGGGACCTCTGTGAGCCCATAGGCAATATTTTTGAGGTGATATATATCTTGGTTTTGGCATGCAGGATCTGTTCTTTTCTAGCATATATTGAATTTCAACTTTTCTCCCGCAGATAAGGATTGTGAAGGATAAGGAAACTGGTGAAAGCAAAGGTTTTGCTTTTGCATCATTCAAGTCTAAGGAAGCTGCTCAAACAGCTATTGAAGAGATCCATAGCAAAGAATTCAAGGTGAGAAGGCCATTGTGTTGTAATTAGTTCAGTCTAATCATCTATATTAGTTTGAGAAAATTTTCCTTGTTGTAGGGAAAAACCTTAAGGTGCTTTCTATCAGAAACTAAAAACAGATTGTTTGTTGGTAATGTGCCGAAGAGCTGGATAGAAGATGAGTTCAGAAAAGTAATTGAGGGGATTGGTCCTGGAGTGGATATTATTGAGCTCATAAAGGTGGAGCATTGAATTGAATGTAGATTTTGTTTTACTTTATGAATGTGTAAATTTTGTAAATTTCTAATAATCAAATTTCTAATGCTGATTATTCTGTCTATTACAGGATCCTCAGATCCCAAGCCGTAATCGTGGTTTTGGTTTTATCTATTATTACAATAATGCCTGTGCTGATTATTCCCGACGGAAGATGTTAGCTGAAGATTTTAAGCTTGATGGAAATACCCCAACTGTCAGCTGGGCTGATCCCAAGGGCACTCCTGACCATTCTTCTGCTACTGCCCATGTATGTATTGAAAGATATCCAAAGAAACTGGGGCTATGGCATTTAACATTTTAACACCATACGTGATTGTTTGCATTAATCTTGCATGATAGCATGTGATGGTTTAAGCCAGTTCTTTGGTTGCTGGCAAGTTTGTGCCAAAAAGTCATGGCTTCATTCAGAAATTTATCTGCTTTAGAGTCACATTTCAGGTTCAATAATGTGTCCCAATTTCATGTTCTTCTTTGACCTTTATGTCATTAGGCTCATAAACAATGCTCACTTAACTTTTAAAAAAGGAGAAATAAATTTTTTGAAAACAATAACTTGACTCAATTTAGTTGTCTTGCTGTACACATTTTTGTTGATTAGGTCAAGGCTCTGTATGTAAAAAACATACCGGAGAACACTTCATCGGAGAAATTGAAAGAACTATTCCAGCGCCATGGAGAAGTGAGAAAAGTTGTTATGCCACCTGGAAAAACAGGAAAACGAGATTTCAGTTTCGTTCATTTTGCTGAGAGGTCAAGTGCATTGAAAGCAGTTAAAGATACAGAGAAATATGAAATTGATGGTAATTTGTCACATCCATAGCGTGAATGCATAAGGATCTAGAATTTATTCCATTGAAGCTTCGTTTGCATCACGTTAATGGAGCGTATGTCTATTGGTCTTTAGCAAAAAATTGGGCCTCTATGTTAATTTTGTAAACAGAAAATCACATTAGAAAAATGTTCTTTAACTATTAAATTTCAATCCTATGAAGAAATGTAGATTTGCTTATTAGCATGGTGGAAATCTGTAATAGGTAATTTGTCAACATATTGTGCCATACAAAATAGGTAATTTGTCAACATATTGTGCCATCTGCCATGTATATAGTAATAGTTTTCTTGTTTTTGATGATGTGAAAAGCATAATCTTTGTGATGAAAGACTGTAAACCCATTTTTCTGCCTTTTCCTTTTTGCACGGGTACTTCTGCTTCACCTGGATCTGAAGTTCTGTTTGTCTCTATAAATGAACTGCAATCATAGGCCAAGCTTTGGAAGTCGTCCTTGCTAAGCCCCAGGCTGATAAAAAACCAGATGGTGCTTATTCTTATAAACACGGGCTTCATCCAAGCAATGTTCCTTTCCCATCATATGGTGGGTTTTCTAGGAACCCGTATGGTTCTTTAGGTAGTGGATTTGGTGTTCCTACCAGTTTTCAGCAGGTATTTAAATGAACTACCATAGAACTTTTGATAGTCTAATCAGAGTTCCTTTATTGGCACAATTAACTTGCGGCCATCATCATGAGCAGCCAGTAATATATGGGAGGGGTCCAATGCCAGGAGCCATGGCCATGGTGCCAATGGTACTTCCAGATGGCCAGATAGGTTATGTCCTGTAAGTCTCACCTATTAATTATACCTTATTGGAGTTATAACCAGTAAATGATCCTCATCTCCTACCATTGTACGGTTTGTAAATTTTGCAGCCAGCAGCCTGGTGTACAGATGCCAGAGCCTCGTCCTAGAAGAGTTGACCGGAGCAATGGTCCAAGTGGGGCGGGTAGAGCTGGAACCAGCAGTGATGACAGTGGTAATCGCAGCAAAAGGTACCGACCCTATCGGCCCTATTAGTTCTGAGGCATAGAGATGATATTGTAGTTCTGTGATATTTGTTAATTGTTATATTGAGGTAGAAGAACAAAGTCATCACCCCTCCCTTTCTTGTCTCCCACCTGCAACCCCAAGGATTTTGGAAAAGGACAAATAACTGAAAATAGTTGAAGAAAAGGAATGTTATTAATAGGTCTGTGAAAGTAAGTTGTGAATGTTGTGCACTGGCTCTTGATGAACAGTTCAATGATGCTTAGATCATTTTATTTATGGTTAACTAATAGCGTTGTAAAAATATGTAACTTAAAGAGTTTCAAATTAAAAGATGGCACCTTTGGGACTCCCCGAGAGTTGGGTCCCCGATTATATCTTTTTCGTTGAGGCAATAACTGATGGTGTTATTGCATCTCGTGCATATGAATATTGTCAGATTTTAACCGAACTGATGTTGGCTTTGGTTGATTGGACTTTTCGTCAATAGTTTCAATTTTTTGTTATGGCTGTTGGAACACAATTGATAACAAATTGCTAGAAACAAGAAATTCCCAAGATTAGGATTTTGTTGGGTCATGGTTGAACTGATTCTTGCATTGATGCTAAGAAGAGGGAACTCGAAGATGGTCTATGAAACGCTGAAGGATCATGAACGTTATCGACCAAGTTGGTATTACTCATGTTTTTAAAGGCAAAACTTTGATCTAGAACCTCAAAATCAAAATTAAACTCAATATCTTGATGTTCACTTCTTTCAAATTTCATTGATGGATCTTCAGTATCGCCTGTAGTTAGAGCCCCAATGGTCTTGATAAGGACACGCGCTCTAGCAGTCATCCATTCTTAGTTGCATGCATTTTTCTATACCAATATCTACGGAAGGCGGACTGTGATTGTAGCTATTGTCACAAATTGTCGTGGCTGACGCACCATTAGTTGTGGTGTGGGTAACGTGTCGTCGTTGCGGTCGCTGTTAGCACTTCCTTGAAATAGATATCGAAATTGACGGATGGTTTGTATTTCTTTTAGCGTCAAACACGTGAATTTTTCACCCACAGAGGCAACTTTTTTGTTTCTCTTAATTTTCTAAAAAAATTGAATTTATTATTGTGTTTAGGATTTCATCAGATGTGAAATATAAATTGGATATTTTCAAAAGGTTAAAAATTATTTTCAATCACTACTTAATATTATTCAAAGTTTAAATTAAAATTTAGAATTTAGAATGCAACTTTTAATTTATATTTATTGGTAAGCTTGTTTAAATGAACCTCTCATAATTTTTAATGAACTATTATAAGGTTTGGCTTAAGGTCAATGTTAAGAATACTATACTTGTATTAGTATCGAATTTAGTTCTGGCACGATATTGTAACAGCATCGATCAATATCAGGTATTATTATGATGATCTTTTAAATTTATAAAATAGTTCTTAATTTTTTTTAAAAAATATCAAAATAGCCCCAAATATATGGTAATGTATAAATTATAATTTTACGTCAACCATGTTTTCAAAAATTATTATAATAGAAAATTGAAATAACAAAAATTAATTTATTTTATTAATATTACTTTTCACATATTAGACATATAAATAATAACTACAATTAATATGAAAAATATTATTTAATTATCATACGAGTATAAAATTAAGGACAATAAAGTATTTAAGTTGCTATAATTTTATCATAAAATAAATAATATTATGTCAAAAACATTTAAAAAAAGAATAATACATATCCATTGCTCTCTGAGTATTACATTTACAACAAAAGTTCATGCTGAGAAAACAATCAACTAGAAGTGAAATCTCAAACAAAAATATTTACAGTCATATTTATATTGCATATATAGAGTTTTAACATATACTTCAAATATAAGTTAAATTAAAAGAAGAGGAGAAATGAAAACGTAGAACTTCTTTTAATTGAATATTCACTCAAATCATATTGACCTAAATTCTTATTTGATATAAAATCTTTAACATTGAGAGTAGTCACGTCATTACCATCATTCAAATTTAAATGTGTTATAATTCTGTTCACACTACATTACACTCACAACTTGACTCAAAATTTCAATTGCAAATCTTTATAACTTTAGAACACCACTCTCAAATTGATACCATCAAGTAAACATAATACAAAAAAAGTAATATTATAAACAAAAAAAATGATGATTAATCTCTAACAAGTAAAAAAGGTGAAAAATATAAATACTTGGATTAAGCTAGTCTCTTTGACGAATAGCAATAATTATCCCAAAATTACCATAATCATCTTTATAAACTTCTATTTGTGAGCTTATAAGATCTTGCATCATCTCGTAGGAAACAATTTTTGTAATAATTAATAGCATTCTTCTATTAACTTCAATTTTATTTGCAGAAACTAGGATTAAAAAATGTCCCAACTACAAACAATAGAGAGTAAAGTTGTTTTTTTTTCATTTCTCATTGATGACTACAAGATAAGGTGTGTACAAAGAAGATCTATTTTTCATATTAGTCTTGATTGCTTCTTTTGCCCTCTCTGTGGCATTATAAAAATATTTCTTTTTTATCTTCTTATCACTATCAGCTACATGAAGTACTCTTACCAAATATTCACAAACTCATATTACAAATTAACACTAAGACCAAAATTCATAATCCAAAATTCATAATCTTCAAGTATAATTATAAAAACCTTAACTCCAGCATTAGACTTAATATATTGTGATGTGACCTACTTATTACTTGTAAATATTTGTCTCGACTTTTTCTTCATCTGAACAAAACTGATAAGAAATTAGTCGTAAACCTTGTTATAGCAGGATGACACAAATTTTTATCAATGGTGAAATCCTTCATCATCAGATTTAGGACCCATGCACAATTATAGATAAACTTGGTCCCTTTCTTTACTTTATGCACAATCTCATCAATGATAGGAAAACAAAAAAGATAAAATATCTAATATCTTTTATATTATCCAACATCAGGTCAATATAATGTGAAGTACAAGGAATCCAATAAAAATAATTATACCTGCTTTATAATCTTTTCAGTTGATTTGTAAGCATAATCATTACTAGTAATGAACTAAATAATTTTTTGGCCTAACTTCATTCACAAGTTCATCTAATATCTGAAAAAGAATGTCAACATTTCTAAGAAAGCTAGATGCATCAATAGACTTCAAAAACATTATCCACGTTGCAGAATATACTAAAAAAATTAATAATGAGTTTATGCCTTCTATTTGTCCATCTATCACACAAAATTGAACATTCATAAGTTGCTTAAGTCATTCTTCTTTCATCCAAATAACTTTTTATTTCTTAAAGTTGTTGCTCAAAAATTTACCTCTATAGTCATTAATCGAAGGAGCTATATATCCTAGACCATAAGAGGCAATAGTTTCCTGTTAGTAGTGTGCCCTAGGCCAATGAACATTTGTGATTCAT
>JANIJF010000004.1:7699269-7712136 GCA_024520955.1 Erythroxylum bequaertii | reverse complement strand
TCACATATAGATCTATTAAATTTGCATAAAGACTGTCATTGTACCTCCTAAAACACCAGTAGCAGCTGTACATTCTATTTGACAAGCTGATGCATTTTCCTTTAATAGTGGAGTCTGATTTTCTTCAAGATGAAAAGAATTTCTACCATTGGACTTCATAACTTCACTCTTCATACCACACTGGTTTGTCCTTGAAACCACAGGCAGAAATCTATATTGATTGCACATGATCCATTGTCTTCTGAGGCAGTTTCAGTAGTTATACCAAAGCAAGAACATATATAACAACCTGATATCCATGCCGCTAGTTTTGCTCAACAACTTTTGAAATAAATTGTTGTAACCTATTGACCTCACATATATATGCATGCTTGTGCAAACCAATTTTTATGCTTCATATAATTGATACATATAACTACAATTTTCAATTCAAAAATTATCTTCTCATACTTAAAAGTATAAATATCTATACCTGAATATAAATATCTATCACCTCAACTCTGCAACTTCCGCCGCTGGTTTCAGCCTCAACGCCACCATCCTACAAAAGCATTCTTCAGTTATTTTGAACAAGAAGAGAAATATAAGTGGTTTAGACCAAGTAATAAGGAAGCTAAAAGAATACCCAATAATCAATAGGAAAACTTTAAGTTGTCACTCATGGGAAGTTTAGTTTGACAATTGACAAGCAATGGTTTCAATTTTGTTCGGATTGGTCATTATCCATATCATTAGTTGTTGATACATAAATGAGCATTTCTCAATTCCTTTACCAATGTGCCATGAAATATGAATTAGTATATCCCAGTTGTGAGAATCACTAGTATAGGAAACTGTGAGAATAGAAATAGGTTTAAGAAGTTCTTTCACTGTTTATTATTCCAATCATGTGGCCACATAAGATACTACAGACCATTCCCATTGTTGATTATAGAGAAAGCAAGTTATATAAACACTTTATGTCAGTTCGAAGCTTTTATACAAGGAGACGAAACTATTTCAAAAGGAATTAGAAGAACAAAAATTACTATCATAAATCACAGCAGTGCACAAAACTGAGAAAACAACAACGACAAATAATACCTAAAACAAAATATTGACTGAAGCATTAAATGCTAGCATTAGGATTATTTTAGTAGAAAAGCATAATTTCTACTCTAAAGAAGCATTAAATGTTCTATTGAAACCAAAATGTTATTCCAGAAGCGTTAAATGGTCTTGCTTCTGAAAACCTAGGACATAGACATTCTGTAAGCATTAAATGCTTTATGAACCATTTTGCAATTGAAAAACTGACCCTTTTCTCAACTCCACAGCTACTGAAGCGAATCAGGAAGTTCCTCCTCGACAAGCCGCAGAGAAGAGGAGAAAAGGTGAAATGGGTGTGCAGTAATTTTCTTTTATTAAGAATCGAAGCAAGAAGCGTGAAATGTTCTTGCTTCTTAAAAGCTTTGACATTGACATTGTGTAAGTATTAAATGAGTTCAGAACCATTAAATGCTTTATGAACCATTAAATGGGTGTGCAGTAATATTTGAGTTCAGAACCATTAAATGCTTTATGAACCATTAAATGGATGTGCAGTAATTTTTTAGCGAGAATTGGAGGGATAGGGATTGAGTTTTAAGTAAATAAGTATAAATGAGTTCAGAACCATTAAATGCTTTATAAACCATTAAATGGGTGTGCAGTAATTTTTGAGTTCAGGGCCATTAAATGCTTTATGAACCAGTGAATGGATGTGTAGTAATTTTTTAGCCGGAATTGGAGGGATAGGGATTGAGTTTTAAGTAAATAAGTAGATGAAGTCAGTTTGGTAGTTGAATGGTTATGATCAGGACATCCCAAGTCTGTATAGTGCAAATTTCAAGTCTTCCATAGGGGCAAAATACGTGTTCTGACTTCAGGTAAAAAACTGAATTGATCTAGGCTAAATTAGACAAAGTTGTCTTCTAGAAAGTTGTAGCTTATCTTTCTAGCTTTCCAACGGTATATAGTATGAAATTTTTAGACTTAAGAGTAGAAAGTTATGGTCTTTTGAAGGGACTAATTTCATCTTAGACTGAGGTATTATCTGGTGATGACGTATCGTCTATGATGACGTGTATCGTCTGGTGACGACGTATCGTCTGTGATGACGTGTATTGTCTGGTGATGACGTGTATCTTCTGAGTACTATTCATCTTACATCTTCTGGTCCAATTTTGACCCTTAAGATGATAGAATCTCTATTCAAGGTCTTTATGAAAGTTGTAGATCTTGAAGTCCTCTTTTAACCATCCAAGAATGACCTTAAGCCGACATCCGACATCTATCGAGAAAGTTATACCAATTGTCCCAAATCGTCTGGCCCTTCGTCTGGTTTCGTCTGACCTTTCATCTAGCCTATCACCTGGTCCAATTTTGGCCCTTAATATGAAAGAATATCTCTTCAAGGTCTCTTGAAACTTGTAGATCTATGAGTCCTCTTTCAAATCGTTCAAGAATGACCTTGATCCAACATCTATAGAGAAAGTTATACCAATTATCCCAAATCGTCTGGCCCTTCATCTGGTTTCATCTGGCCTATCGTCTAGTCCAATTTTGGCCCTCAAGATGATAAAATCTCTCTTCAATATCTTCTTTAAAGTTTTAGATCTATGATTCCTCTTTCAAACCGTCTAAGAATGACCTTGATACGAAATTTATAGAGAAAGTTATACTAATTGTCCCAAATCGTTTGGCCCTTCGTCTAGTTTCGTATGACCTTTCATCTAGCTTATTGTCTAGTACAATTTTGACCCTCAAGATGACAGAATCTCTCTTCAAGGTCTCTTTAAAGTTGTATATCTATGAGTCCTCTTTCAAACCAACTAAGAATAACCTTGATCAGACATCTATAGAGAAAGTTATACGAATTGTCCCAAATCATCTAGCCCTTCGTCTGGTTTTGTCTGACCTTTCATTTGGCTTATGGCCTGGTCCAATTTTGACCCTCAAGATGATAGAATCTCTCTTCAAGGTCTTCTTAAAAGTTGTAGATATATGAGTTCTTTTTTAAATCGTCTAATAATAACCTTGATCTGACATCTATAGAGAAAGTTATACTAATTGTCCCAAATTGTCTGGCCCTTCGTCTGGTTTTGTCTGACCTTTCATCTAGCCTATGGTCTAGTCCAATTTTGACCCTCAAGATAATAGAATATCTCTTTGAGATCTTCATAAAAGTTGTAGGTCTAGAAGTCTTCTTTGAAACTATCCTAAGATGACCTTAATCTAATATCCATAGTGAAAGATATGCCAATCCCCCCAAAATAGGTCCTGTATAATTGAGGACAAAACCTTGTTTGATTCTTTCGGCCATAACCTTGTTATCCGACCTCCAAATGAGGTGAGTCTTGGACCAATAGATTCCTAACACATCTTTTTTCAACTATCCATGAAAGTTTATAGCTTTTGGTATTTATTTGAAAAGGATTGATTTAATCAAAATAAAGGTATGGGTTGGAAGGGTATGAATTTGATATTTTACTGAACATGCTCGGGTATGTTGATGATATCTTGATCTGTAGAGATCTGAATAAGATGATTTCTATTTTCAAATAAACTGGAGGTATATAGCTACAAATTTTCTGAAGAGGTCAAATTGTAATTCTGGTTTGAGTTTTCCCAAAAATCTGTTCAGAAATAAGAGAAATGAGTTTGATTATGGAGCTACAATTAAAAAAAAATCTGAATGTGACCATGGGAGAAAGGATTTGTGATTATAATGGTTTTATTGAGACATAAACCTTAAGTATAGATGATACTTAAGTGATTTTAATAAGGTTGAGTATGTGATTTGAATAATGGAAAATTAACCCTGCATGATAACAAGCACATATTTTTACGACATCAGAGCAAGCGTTGGACTCCGGAACTAAGCGAGGTCCAACATATGTGGTATCAGAGCAAGAGTTGAGTTCCAAAAATGGGATCCAATATGTATGGTATCAGAGCAACAGTTGGGCTCTGGAAACAGGAGCCAACAAGAGATGTCCAATTGGTGAATAGGCCAAGATTAAGATATGGCAATGTTAAGAGTTAAGTGAATGGTGGTAGGCCAAATAACAGGACTGAATGTGTCTGTGTGTAATCAAACCCAGGGCATTGGTGAAAGCCCTTTGCAACAAGGCAAGCCTTGTAATGAGAGACAATACCGTCGGGGTTTCATTTGATACAAAAAAACCCATTTGTATCTAACTAGATTCGTGGCTAGAGAAGTTGGAACTAATTCCCACGTTCCATTGGAAATCAATGAATTGAATTCATCATTCGTGGTAGCGCCCCACTTTGGATCTTTGGAAGCTTGAGTAAAACAAGTAGGCTTTAGTTCTTGTGTTTGGGCTTGGAATTGTTTGGGTGGTGGTAAGGAGTTAGTTTTAGAGCGAGTGACCAATAGGTAATAAGACTTTGGTGTATTATGGAGAGTGTAGGAGGCAAGATTGACCTATAAATTAACAAGTGCATAAGTAGACGAAGGAATAGGTTGTGGTATATGAGTTGGTGTTGGTGAGTGTGGAGCAGGGAAATTGTTGTTTATAGGTTGTTATTGGTGCTAAATATGGGTTGTTGGTGTTGATAAAGAACACATTGTAACCAATTTAGGAGAGACCAATTGCTGGTTGTTTAAGAAGGTAATAAGAGATTTGTTGGAGAAGGGTGTTGTGGGCTGGGAGATAGCTCAATAGTCAACTTTAAATCTGAAAAAGGAAAAAAATAGATTCATCAAAGAGAACATGATGGGATATATAAATTTTACCTGCGGTAATTCCAAGCATCGATAACCTTCATGAATCTTGCTATATCCCGAAAAAGTGCATTTTGTAGAGCGAGATTCCAATTTGTTGCTAGTGTAAGGTTTGAGCCATAGATAACAAAGACTCCCAAAAGTTTTAAAAAATGAGTAATTTGGTTTTTCATGAAAGAGTACTTCAAAGGGAGACTTAGGATTAAAAAGTGGCGTAGAGAGTCTATTAATGATGTAATTAGCAGCATCAAAGGCATAAGCCCGATATTGGAATGGTACAGATGAGGCATGGATCATTGTTAAAGTAGTTTCAACTAGATGGTGATGTTTACGCTTAAAGCAATCATTTTGTTTAAGGGATTTTATGCAGGAGCTATGATGAAGAATGTCATGTTCATTTAGCTACTTGTTTAAAGCTTGGTATTCCCCCTCCCTAATTAGATTGAAAAGATTTGATTTTACGATTAAAGAAACACTTAAACAAAATGATTAAATTTAATAAAAGTGCTAAGAAGTTTAGATTTGTAATGTACAAAATAAATCCAGCAAAATTTGCTAAAATTATCATAAAAAAGAATGCAATACTTGTTGCCATCAATGGAATCATATGGGGAGGGACACCAAAGATCACTATATATCAATTCAAGAGGAGCATTAACTTTATGACTAGACAAAGAGAAAGGTAATTTATGTATTTTGCTAACACCACGACCATGACAAATGGAATTGCTGGACTTGGTGAAAGGTAAACCACAATATGGCAGAGCTTTATGAACTATTTTATTATTGGCATGACCGAGACGCTAGTGCCAAGTAGAAAATGCAATAGAGGCTTGTACTAAACCTAAATTTGGAGAAAGAGAAATGGGTAAAAGACACTGTCCTTCGTCTCTCCTCGAAAAATTGGGTGCCCGGTTGCCAAAGCCTTAACAAAAAAAATGGTCAAAAAAGAATTCAATAGAAACAAGATTATGATTAGTTAAAACATAAACAAATACTAAAATTTAAAAAACATTAGTTACATGTAAAATATCATAGAAAGAGACAAGAATTATTAAGATAAGCAATAGAGTGACCAACATAAGAAATAGGAAGGGTATTATCATCACCAATGGTGACTTCTTCAAGACCATCATATTCAGAGTGAGTTGTCAAGTTGTCTAGATCTGAAGTAAGGTGATGATTTGCTCCCGAGTCCACTGTCCACTGTCCAGTTGCTATTTGAATTTGGATATGAGGTGGTACCAATGTGAGACATTGGTTTGGTTGGATGAAAAAAGTTTTTATCAGTTAGGCATTGACAAGAGAAGTGGCCAACACCATTACAAGCATGAGAAACAACAGCTTTCCTATCAAAAGATTGTGCATCTCGTGAGGTACTACGAGTGTATGATGAGTTGTGACGAGCATTGCCAATATGAGGTACTACCATTTTTGCCACCTCTGCCACGAGAATGTCTACCATGGCCTTGATTAGTATGTCGTGCTCCAAAATTGGCAGATGCATTGAGGGAATTAGAGGGATTATTAACATTTTGGAGTTGCATTTCTTCACTAAGAAGAAAACCATAAAGATCGTCAAAAGAGACAAAATCTAAATATGCTTATATGACACGCATAAAGGGCCAATATGCTAGTCCAAGACGATCCATGTTGTGATTCACGAGATCGTCATCTACAAAAGGGCTGCCAAATGTAACTACTTGGTCAAGCATGAGTTTAGCCCACTAAACATAGGTTGTGATTGAATCATTTCCACGTCGAAGATTGGCTAACTACTGTTTGAGTTGCCTGATTTATGCTTTAGAACTAGAAGCATATGCAGTGGCAAGCTTTTGTCATACTGCATATGCAGTATCAACACCAATAATTTGTTGGAGTAAAGATTTAGAGATTGAACTGACAATCTAACTAAAAACGATTTGGTCATTACAAAGCCAAAAGGGATGCTTAGGGTTTGGTTTGTTATCCATCTGTGGTGATGGAGCAGGAAGAAAGCCATCAACATGTTCCATTAAATTGTAGACACGCAACAATGGAGAAAGTTGCATTTTTCATAAGAGATAATTAGTGAAATTTAGTTTCAACGTTAATTGGTGGGAAACATTTGGAAGGCTTGAAGAAATAGAGGAGAAAGGTGTGGTCGTGATGGTTGGAACAATGGAGGAAGTGTTGGTGGTTTCAGTAGTCACGATGAAGAAAAAAATGGCTTGCTCGGTTAAGAGACTTACAGCTCTAATACCATGAAAATGTTTTATATTATTGATTTCCATTGATCAAGTTTATGAATATTTACAAGTGTAAAGTACAACAATAAGGTAGTAAACTAAGCCCAAAGATATGGTCAACTACTATGAATGCAATTACTAAATCAATGACTTAATTGAGGTCTTGATAGAACGAGAATAATGCTCAAGATAGATTTTCCTTATCAGAATAAGCTAATATATGTGTAATAACACTAATGTTATATTCCTAACTTACGATGAGCAAATTAGGAATATGCAATACACATATAAATAACTTGTTACAATTTTAAAAATATCATTATTTTTTTAATACCCATTATTAGAAAAGACAAGCAACTTATACGTATCTCATGAAATGCCAAAAGTTTTGGATTATATGTTAGCCACATTAGCTTATAGGAATACCTACTTGTCTATTAAGTTTTCACATGGAAGCTTACATGTCATGGATAAAAATGTTTTCATTAACTAAATTAGCAAAATGCTAAAAAGAATTAATGTTTTGATCTTAGCTGTTAAGGTTATAAAAGGACATAAGTGAAAATTTTAAAAAGTTTGGCGCTAAATTAAAAAATTTCAAAATGTTTGACATTTTAGAATATGTTATCTCATTATATTGATATATGGGTCTATTCACGATAATTATTTCTTTGATTCTATATTAATATAATTGATGAACTTGATTGTTTAAATATGAATTTTCAAAATAATAGCTATTTTGAATTCATAAGGTTTACCGTGATATATAATTAGCCTAAGATTAAAAGTGACCTATTAAGGTTTGGATCAATGGAGCTAAATCATTTAATTAAGGAGGAGCTAGAAATCCTAGTGTTATATTCCTAAATTTATGATAAGTAAATTAGGAATAAGCACTATTTATATGAATTAGTTATGTTCTTCAAATAGTATTTGTAAGGCCAAAAGCCGAAAAGAGTTACAACTCTATCCCACTTATTCCCATACACTCAACTTTCACAATTAAATTTGTTCTTAATAATATGAAATAATTGGTTTGGATTTATATCATAAAATTTAGATTATATTTAATGCAAGCAACACTAACTAGAAAACTTCTTCATGCTAGAAGTCCCTCCTACAATATAACCACTTAGAAGTGTTATTCTAAAGTTTCAATATAGGTGGGGCAATTTGTGATTTTCTGGCAATCAGTTTCAAGTCGGCTATTCCTTTCAGACACCAACACTTCCCTCGTTCACGGATCTCCAGCAAGAATCCATGCTACGAGACAAAAAAAAAAAGAAAAAGAAAAAGGAAACTTGTAGATCAGAGAAAGGAATTAACACTTTTAAGTAAGCTGACAAACGTCGAATGATTTTTTGTTTAAGTCAAGCAGCTAAAATGAGTCGACACCAACCAGAATGATGTTTTACGCAATTACGGTCTTAATCTGGGATGCCACTCCACGAAAAGAAGACATCAGATGAGCAGAAAAATACTATTGCCATAAAATCCTAGTTCTTGCTTTAAGAGCACAATTGATGTATACATTATTAATTGTTTAAAAATTAATAATGTATAGATCACTTTGTTTGTTCTGATTTTCTTGTTTATCTCTCTCTCTTGTTCTTGTTTCTTTTGCCTTTCAGCGGTTGGTGAAGGGCCGACGCGGTGATCGGGAAGCGGAGTCCGGTGCGTTTAACGTCGATAGAGGAGGTGTAGGTGGTACAGGAGAGGAGACACAGCCAACATGTTTTCGGGGTTCGGTGGAAAGTATTGGATATGGAGTATCGGAGTTGATCGTTGCCGATTGGACTTAGCTCTTCATTTTGACGTCATCAGGATACCAAAAGAGCAAGTTGAAATAAAAGACTTCTGATTAGTACAAAAATTAGTAATCAGGAAAGCCCTTTTATCCTTTGCCATTTCCTTGACCGATCATTCTTAGCCGAACAATAGCAATCATAATTAAAAATTGATTCATAAATATCCATTTACCAAAATAATTATACATTTAGCTTACTTGGTGGTGACTTGGAAATACATATATAGAAAGACAAAATAAAAAAAATAATGACATTGACACGCCAAAGTGTTTTCCATGTCACCAAATACAAATCACCACATAAGCTACCTAAGAAGTAGGGACTTTGACTGGGTATCTGCCTACGCAGTCAAGCCAAGGGTTACCCTTCGACTCACCTACTGGAATGGGCCTCAGAGCTTTCCAGACCGCACTGTTGCATTTAAAACCCGACCCGAATGCAATCTGCCAGACACGGTCCCCACCTGAGACTCGACCTTTAGCCTCTGTGTAAGCCAGCTCATACCACAGCGAGCTACTTGACGTATTTCCAAACCTGTGCAAAGTCATCCTCGATGGCTCCATATCCCAATCACTGAGTCGCAAATTCTTCTGCAACTCGTCCAAAACCGCTTTACCACCTGCATGTATACAGAAATGCTCGAATGCTCGCTTGAAGTCGGGTATATAGGGCTTTACTTTAGCTTTCAGTACCTTTCTTCTCACAAGTGTGACAAAGAACATGAACTGTTCACTTAAAGGGAGTACCAGAGGTCCCAGTGTAGTTATGTTCGTTTTCAAAGCATCTCCAGCCACAGCCATTAATTCTCGAGCTAAAGAGACCCCTATGGCTCCAGTGTCATCCTCTCTCTGATAAACACACTGATAGTGCTTATCATCAGCACCTTTGTGGGTCCGAACTGTGTGGACCAGCTCATACTTGGACCGAACCCTGTCTCTTGTCTTGTTGGATAAAAGAATGGCAGCACCACCCATGCGAAATATACAGTTGCATAGCAACATGGAACGATCATTTCCAAAATACCAGTTAAGAGTTATGTTTTCTGTGCTCACAACAACTGCATACGAGTTGGGATTTGCTTTGAGTAGGTTTTTAGCGAGGTCTATGGAGATGAGGCCAGCACTACAACCCATGCCACCAAGATTATAACTTTTGATATCAGTTCTAAGCTTGTAATGATTCACTATCATGGAGGAGAGGGAAGGGGTTGGATTGAATAAACTGCAATTCACAACAAGTATGTCAATGTCGCTCGGCTTAACCCCGGTTTTTGCAAAAAGCGCGTCCAGAGCACCGAACATAACTAACTCTGCCTCGGTCCGAGCTTCATACATCGACAAATTGGGCGGTCTAGATGTTATTCCTCTCGGGAAGTATGTTTCATCTCCTAGACCGGACCGGGTCGCAATACGCTTCTGGAACTGAATGGTTTCCTCCTCAAAAGCTCCTGTCTCTTCGGTCATTTTCAAAAAGGAGTCAACCGCCATCTTACGCTCATCTTCCGGTTTGTAACATGCGAAGTCGACGAGGTAAACTGGTCTGGAGCGCTGGGCATAGTAGAGGCCAAGAAGGAATAGTAATACAGCTGAACCGGCAAGTCTTATGGCGGTGTCAATGTCTTGGAATTGAAGGGACCGGGTTGACCATACATCGTAAGCCCGGTTTAGTTCTAGACCGGTGAATTGGACCAGAGGGGCCATGAACAGAGGTAGGATTACGAGGAAAAAGAATAGTGTGGCGGGGTTACATGAATACCCATAACCTAACTTGACGTACTTGAGCTTCACAGATTGTAAGAAGTCGGGTAAACGACGTCGGATTCTGATGACTGCGGAGGAGGAGTCTTTGAACGCCATCTCCGCCGTTAATCTCTCCTTATCCATCTCTATGCTATTACTTCCCATGATGAGTATAGTGGGTATGTATGTATGTCTCTCCCTTCTTTCTTTGTTTTGCTCTTTTAAGAAAGAAAAGAGGGTGTTGTTTATTTATAAACAATAGTCTATGAGAAGCTGAACTAAATCACCATCCAAAGAATAACAAATGCTGAATTGAAAGAAAGCCCTACACGTTTAGAAACAGTTGGTTGGTGTGATACAGATAAAGAGAGAGAGAGTGAGAGAAATTTGAGCCCCGAGAATGGGAAACTAGGTCACTAACATTAGTATATTATCTACAAGAAAGCTGGAGCGATATAGTCTTAGAATTTATGGTGAGTAGTTCCAAGAAAGGATGGATAGCTCAACCACCATGAAAGTACAAGAGATTGGAATAGTTCTATTTGAAGACAGAAGGTACGCATAATCTATTAGACTATAACCCTAGTTTCTTTTGTTATTTTTCTTTATTTTAAGGTCTCAAAATTCGCCAAACAATTGGTATTGTTACTCAAAGTTTCAATGAAGACGGAGATAACTATGAATGTGAGAACAACGGGGGATGAAGTAAGCTCATATTAATAATGCCTATTATTACTATTAATATTTAGTTATTAAAATTTATATTAGTGTTAAATGTCTATTATTAGAGATATATTATAAGTTCTTATTAAAATTCTACTTTAATTTAACTGATTAATTATTTGTTAGAATTTCTTAGTTGTATTCAATTTCTATATTGAATTTTTATAAATAGTGGACCATTACAAAAATACATTGGATGAACATCAATTGAATGATCCTAAATCTAATATTTTATTATTTGAGGATTTCTTTCAACATGGCTCATGAAGCATTACGGTTATTAGGTTAAAGGCTGACAAGACCGGTGTGGATTTAGGTGACTGGCCGTGCGGGAACAGTAAATGAAGGTGGTGGTGGTCAACGAAGATGGCGGTGATGATCCGTCCAAGTCCGCATTCCTCTATGCTGGCAGATCTAACGGCTGTAGTCTTGCCACGTACACAAGATAGAACGCTCTAATAAGAAATCAAATTACATCCGAAAAAATAATAAGCTCTCATAACCCTAGCCCATTCCCATACAAATGTGGCTTTCGTGGGATCAATTCTCCCCATGCTCATCTCAATACGTTATTTAAAAGAATCGAAGAAAAAGAGATGCAAGATAAACAAGTTACTTCAAAGCAGGCACGCATTTGAAGAAGATTTTAAGAACTTTTCATGCCCAAAATGGTTATATTTGCCACTAGACTAGCCCACTAAGGCACAAGAATCTGCTTTTAACCATAATTAAGCATTTACAAATCTTTCGAAATTAGGTATGTCTTCTCTTCTAATTAGGTGGAGACATTGTAGTGAAGCTCAGAGTATCAAAACATTCCCCTAATTAGGGCTTAAGACCAACCAAGTTCAGAGAATCAAAACAGCACGGCTGCATTGCAACTTGTATTGGGTATTTCATATTTCAAACTAAAACTCTGAAAATGTAGAGAAGAACCCTAGAAGGATGAAAAGATGAAATCCATAACGTTTAGAGATTATTAATATAATGCAATCATTCCCGTGCTTGTTAAAATGAGAAAAATACTGCTTAATTTTGACTTCTCATCATTTGATTATTCATACAAATATGTGCTTTTAGCAATTTTCAAACTTTTTTTTGTCATTTGATTGTCGTAGTTAGTCTTTCTAACTCCAAATTTCTTCATGCTTTTGGTGATCAACGTATATGGTGTTTGTGTTGGTTACGATTAGTATCAAAGCTTTTCTTTATCTCTCCTATTGTGAACATGGACATTGAAGACGATTCCAAAAGACAATTTGCTCTCTTTCACTTTTCCATTTGATAGGGGTTGGCCCAAGGGGAGGACCACCTACACTAGTAGGACCGCCATTTATAAATCATTGTGAAAGTGCTACTATAAAGTTGGAGGACAAGACACTATTGTATGTTCTAACATTAATATATCTTAAAAATGACAGTTATTATAAAAAAATTTTAAAAAGAAGGAATTAGGTGGTCAGTGAGAGTTGAAGATGGCAAGAATCATGGATTTTTTTTCTTTTTTCTTAAAGCTTAAAATAACCATTAGGTTTAAGGGCCCACTTTTGGGTCCCACCACAATATGCACTAGTTTTGTACCAAAATACCAGTAGAAAATC
>JANIJF010000004.1:7670904-7687900 GCA_024520955.1 Erythroxylum bequaertii | reverse complement strand
GACCCGAGGTTGCATCCTATGCTGCAATCCTTGGTATAAATTATTTTTGACCGGTTTCCAAGGATCGATCCTAGATCGAACGATGAGCCGCGATCAAACATGCAGTATACATGACTCGATTATGCATATGTAAATTCCAAAACATTATTTCATGCAATAAAATTCATCTTTTGCACTCTAAGTGCAAAGTTGTTCAAAAATGTAGTTTTAGAAAATAAAACATTGTCCTTTGCAATTCAAATGTAGGTTTGTTGAAAACAATATCATTTCTCAAAATACGTAATAAAAACATCAGTTTCAAAATAATGTTGTTTCTTAAATACATAAGCATATTAGCACCCAGTTGAGATTCAATTTTACTATGCATTACCTAGGTTCAAAATTCACATACAAGTCATCATGCATGTCTTAGGATGTTCTAATCCCATTTAAGATATATAGTTTCCCCAACTCACCTCAAAAGAAGGTGTATACTCCCTTAACTTCAATAATCCTCAGTATGAGCTCCTTGATTCATAGCTCCTGAGCCTTTATATATAAAAAATATGCAATGTATTTACCACTAAAATATACATCTTATATTTATACATCATCACATAAGTGTATAAAATACAATATCACTATCTTTTAGCTATAAGATTCAGCTATTATTCATCAATTTAAGAAAAAATCAAGTTTACTCTAAGTCAACATGAAAGCCGCTTTCCAATGTATATCATTAGGAATCCTTAAATTCTAAGCCAAGTTCACTTAGATATTTTATCAAAGACCTAATGTGCATGACTTTCAAGTCATATTTTCAAGACTTTATCATACTAATTCTGTTGGACCCTGTTTCCAGAGCCTAAACATTTGGGGATAAAACGGAACCCGTCATCCCATAATGGTGGCGTGCTCACAATAGTTGAACATCGAACAAATAAAATTTAGAGAGTTACAAGCCAAAATCCAATCATATTTCGTAAATGAATTCTAAAAGAGTTTGTACAAGCTCATTTCAAAATACAAAAATATGAAATATGAAATACATACGATACAATTTGAATGCTTATACTTAAAATGATTCTAAATTACAAAATTTCCTGAACTAACTTCATTACAAAACTCTCTATTCTCACTGTTTGCCAAGCTTTGCAAGGATCAATGCTTATCTGCCTTTTTCTACACCTGCGGAGTGGAAGGGAAAGGGGTGAGCTGCGAAGCTTAGTGGGTTATATGTTTATAGCCATTGGCGACGAGCCACACAATCAAACATACATATACTTCATATATTCATATACATTTAATTCTCATTTGGCCAGAAATTCAATCATTCATAACTTATAATTCAACATATCATCACTTAGAACATGTTAAGTGTAATTAATCATCAAAACATAACACTCAATCTTGCATCATAACTTGACAAATCAAAATGTAAATGCACACATAAATGGCTCGAGAGTTCCATGGAGTGAAATGGATAAACCAAAGTTTAAACCGTGAACAAAACGAGTCCGATTTTTCAGGATCTCATGGCCTCAAGCGGGCAGTCGGGAGAAGGCTATACATCAACGTGCACATGACTAACGAAACACTACTCTCTTGCCCAACCACAAACAAATTTATGCTTAATTCATTTCCATACATTTTTCATATTCTCATGCTTCTTATGCTTTCTTTTCTTTTCATTCAATTCAAAATGTCATAACCTTTTTCAAGGTAAAACATGGTCATAATTCATCATACAAAAAGCCATTCGTCTTTCATGGCATGGTAGGATAATGAATCATCATACATATTTCATACAATCACAATAATTCAAATTCACGAATTCTAAGCATAAACATACAAATAGGGCATTTGCCCATCACACAACAACCATAAACATATTACCCACCTATTTACTTGCAAAAATCCAAGCTCAAGATTACCTTTTCCTTTGGCTCTTGGATTGTCATTCCTTGGTCTCCTTCAAACAACCAAGTTCTCATTTAACACAACATTCCCATAGAAATTCATAAAACTTCAAAAATCATAAAAATGAAATAAATGCTAAAATTGGGTTTAGGCTTAACCTACCCATAGTCTATCTAGGTTGGAAAAACAAAAACCTAGTTTAGAAATCCATAAAAAAATCCATCTAGGGTTTTTCCTCTTTCTTCCTAAACAACTCATTCTCTTCTCTAATCCCTTTTTGTTTTTATACTAAGCAAGAAGAAAGATGATGCTTACCTTAGGTTTAGCCCTAAATTTTCTTTTTTTCTCCTTCTTTCTCCTTTTTACCTAGCTTCCACGCACTCTTCTTCCTTTTCTCTTTTCTTTTTTTTTCTTCTAAATTTCGTTCTTGCTTCTTCCTTAAAGCAAGCCCACATGTCTTATTACAAATTTGCCATTAATGAGTGAAAAATGTCCAATTTACCCTTACATGTAAGTCTTGTAACTTAAATGGCTTAAGTGATCTTCCCAAAAAGCCCTCATACATACACATTCTTGCTACTTAATTCAACTAAACCATATTTTGAAATCCTACCAACATTAATATAATAATTAACTCCAAATAAAATAAATATTCTAGCAAGACCTCAAAATTAGTTAAAATCATGCTTATCTCCTTCTAAAAATCAATACCTTTTTCTAATCATGCAATTGAAGGATTTTGATACCACTTCCTTCTAGAAAAAAATGTTCCTCTATGTCTTATGTTTCTAATGGCACCAAAAACATTCAATTTGGTTTAGTAATTTAAAAGTTATGGCCCAAACACTTTTGGACAGTTACTAAACCGAGACTGTACACTATACCCAACTTCACTTTGGAAATTAAAATTCTTAGGGATTGAATTGAAATTTGATTCCTTCAGATAATTTGTAGCTCCATGTCTCTAGTTTAGTTAGAAACAAGAATCAACTCATTTGGAGCTCTACAGATGAAGATATCACCAAAATACTAAACTATGTTATGTAAAAATATCCAACTCATACTCTTTCAACCGATCTTCTCACTTGATTCAACCAATATTTTTCAAATTAATATGAAAAGCTACAAAATTTTTATGACATGATAGAGGAATGTGTTAGGAATCCAATGCTTCAAAAATCAGGTCATTTGGAGGTTGGAAGACAAAGTTATGGCAAAAAGATCAAAATATGTTCAGAAAATAGCCTTCTTAGAGCAAATATGGAAGTTGTGGTCATGCGTATGCGGAGTCGCGATCGTGCATTCGGTCTTGCAAAGTCGCGATTGTGCACGTGCACGACCGTGACATCCGGGTGGACCTACGCCTCTTTCTTCTTCATCAACATCTCAAATTCAAACTTCCATAACTTTTGATCCAGAACTCCAAAATTTGCAATCTTTATATCAATGGAAAGATAAAAGAAAGATCTACAACCTTTATGAAGAACTTAAAAACAATTTCTACCTCTATAAGGGATAAAATTTCCAATCAATGCAGCTGCCCCGAAAGTCCACCCTATGCAGCATAACCAACTTCTAATGATCATAACTTCTAGCCTCGATATCGAAAAATTTCATACTTTATAGGGTTAGGAAGCTAGAAAGATAAACTACAATTTTTATGAAGACAATTTTATCAAAATCTCTCTAGATCAACCTAGAAAAAACACATTATTTTTAGATCAAAAATCCAACTCGCCACTGTTCATTCTTAGAAAATTTTTAGACTTCCACTTTCCAAAATCCAACACTTCTTTTTTTTTCCTAGTTTTTTCTACTCCATTTCATTCAACTCATTCACCATAATTTCATACTACTCCAAAATATGCAAGTTTAGTCAAAAATCATCAAAAACGAAGAATTCATAATCAACCTATTCATGCTCTGTTACTTTTCTGGATTTTCAACTTTCATGCTCAATCACTATTCTTCCTCCCAACTTCCATTTAAACTCAATATCATCCATAAACAAATTATAGTCCATGATTGATCATGAACATTAATAACAGAACATTCACACATACCCCCACTCATCATCAACTTACTACATTCACTACCTAAATCTTGTATATCATTTCAAATTCAAGAATTCTCCTTGTTCTTAATTCATAACTAATCACTAACAATTTCTCATTTAATAGTTCTAACTTCCAAGAAAAGTTTGGGGTCAAACAAATTCATGCTCCTTTCTTGATATACAACAACATCTTTCACCACTCCATTCAATCCAATTCCCTTCATTTAAGCCATATTCATCATAATGATACAACTCATTACATTAATCCATTCCTTCTCCCATCATTTTAACCAAGCCTTATCTAATATACATCTTAATTTTTCATCATCAATTCACATTATACAAATAAAATTAACACCATAAGATTCATTTAAATCATCAATTTCAAAAGTTATTCAAAAATTCACAAACTTTCACCAAAGAGAGGGCATTTCAGTTTTGACTTAAGGAGGCTTCTCCATGAATTATTTCATTCATCTAAACCATGTTTCTTGTATATTCAATCATGGAGAACAACATATCTTAACACCAAACTCAAAATCATAATGTAGAGAAAGATGAGACAAAACTTACCTAAACCTTCCTTTAGTGATATCTTAAAATCCTTTTGAGAATTTCTCAAATCTAATGATAGATTTGAGTTCCTTGATCTTAAATTAGCTTAGAACACCTTGATTTGAGTTGGAGAATAAAAAAAGGGGTAGGATTTAGTGATAGCTGAAAAGGGTTCTTCTCCTCCTCTCTTCTCCTTTCTTTTAATTAAAACAAAATGTTTCAAGTCTTTAGTAATGGGGTGCACGAACATACATGAAGAAGGGTCTAGAATATTGACTCTTCTTTGACCAAAATATGATGAAATTACTTTTTTGCCCTTAGGTTATGTTAAATTACCATTTTACCCTCCAAACTTTTCCTAAATTTACAATTAAGCCCAAAATTTGGGAATCTCCAAAAATTTTATTTTTATTTTGATCCCCGGACTTTTGAAAATAATAATTAAGCCCCTTAACTTTATAAAATTACATATTGATCCTCCAAGAATTGAAAAATTACAATTAAGTCCTTTAACTTTTAACAATTGGCAAATAAGCTCTTATGTACATCAA
This sequence comes from Erythroxylum bequaertii, assembly GCA_024520955.1. Lineage (NCBI taxonomy): Eukaryota > Viridiplantae > Streptophyta > Magnoliopsida > Malpighiales > Erythroxylaceae > Erythroxylum > Erythroxylum bequaertii. The sequence continues at coordinate 7,682,839 of JANIJF010000004.1, read as the reverse complement.
CTTTTCCAATTAAGCTTTCTAAGTGTCCAACGAGTCTATAAATCATGTATAATCACCTCTAAGGCATTAGAACACATTTAACTTAGCCACCATGGTCATATCCATCCAATGGACTCGGTTTTACACACTTAGAAACTTATATGTCAGAAATCTCCAAGATTTCACATACTGAGGGACTCTAAGTTCATGTAAGGGTATATAACATTATAAATCACTGACATATATACCCAAAAGAATTTAAATACATCTTTGAACTCATATACAACCATGTATATTTCAATATATAGTAGTATTTCCAAGTACAAAACAATATAAAAGGGCTCAAAGAATCCGGTGTTACATTAACCTTCTTCTCATACAATCTAAATACACTCGTGACCTTCTTCGTCACACAAACCTTAAATCTTCCAAACCTGTCTCCACACCCATTACCCCTCTCTACCACTTTCCAAAAATCATGGCCTTCCTCTTTCCAATCCTACTAATATTGTAGTACTGTCGGAGCACTTCAATATCTTTGTCTAACTAGACCTAATATTTAATTTGTTAACAAAGTTTCACAATTTTACATTGTCTCATTGATGTTCACTGGATTGTGGTTAAATGTATTCTTCAATATCTTCGCTCTACCCTACCTCATGGCCTATGCTTAAGCAAACCTTCCACCTTAACCATCATTGCTTACTCTAGTGTTGATTAGGTTGGGTGTCATGATGATCATCAATCTACATATAGTTATTACAATTTCTTTGGCTCCTCTTTAATTTTTTGGAGTTCTAAGAAATAACCTACTATGGCCAGATCTAACATTGAAGCAAAATACATGAGCATTGCTTTACTGAACTATGTTGGCTTAATTCTCTATTTGGTGAGCTTGGATTCTCTGACATTAAACCACTTTTGTACTGTGACAACATAGGCATTACCATTCTTACTGTAGATCTCATTTCTCATGCTCATACCAAACATATGCATTCTTTTAAATCTTTTTTATTGTAATTACATTAGATAAACTCATCCTTATATCAATTCATCTTAGTTTAGATAACATCATATATAGTTTAGATAACATCATTTACAATCCAATCATTTAGTATAAATTGAATTAATTGTAAATTGATTCGTCTTATCTCAATTTGTGTATAAATTTAGCATATGTTGTAAAGCAAACACGTTAAAAAATCAATACATTATACTATACTTTTAACTTCTCAGCTCTCTTTCTTTTTTCAATAAGAAATGATTCTCCATTCTTATTTAGTTGTAAGCAATCTACGTTTGTATCTTATATATTTCACTTCTCTGACATCTTATTGAGTTTTCCCTTCATCTTTTTAGAAAAAGCAAATCCATAGTGGTAAAGTCTCATCTTGTGTGTTCTTCGAAGTTACAATAGTAACATTTAAACCTTTAAAATGCTTGAGGATTTCGAAATGAACTTCCAATTTTAGGGAGAATTTGCAAAACTTTGTTTTCATCGAAAATTAAATTAAAACTTTTCATTTTGGGTCAATGGAACACCTAAAAATTTTACTCAACCAGTGGGGCTCTTGATCTAATTGAAATTGTGATTGAGGACTCTACTCATGCTTTAAAAGGATTTCTCAACCTTAATTCCTACATTAATTAAAAGTGACCTGAAAGAAAGAAGAAGAATACAACTAGAACAAGAGGACACATTGGATCAAAATGAGGTCTATTATATAGTAGTGGTAGTGGACTAGAGTTGTGAGAGGTCTCTTTTGAAGAAGAATAGCCTAATTTGAGTCGAGAAATCTTGTTAACACTAAACTCAACTAATATGCATTAAAGACAGGCTTAATGAATAACTACTAAAAATGGAATGATTTTACTGGTCAAATAGTCCCGCGAGCTAGCCAATATAGTAATGAATAAGAAAAAAGAATAGACGACCACTGTCCCAACTTTACCAGCATTCCTATAAAAGCGAACATGAGAAATTTAGCCTAATTTTTTTGTTCATAGGGGAGCTTGATAACATATATTCAATCTTACCAATATGGTCCTTCTGATTTATTTTCAATAAGAGAATCAAGCAATAGAACCTGATTCGTTCTACTGAACTAAGCCTCATGCTAGTTTAAGAAGGGAGTTTGCTTTACCTAACTCCTTTTTTAATAACAAGGCAGAAAACTTTGACTAGATATTCATTAGTTTTGCATGAAGAATGAAGAGCGCCCTTCCCCATAAAGCACCTACTCCTATTAAAGGAAAAAAGTGTGACTTTTCTAACAATAAAATTCTTATCTATTATATTAGTAAAGCCTACAATCACTTTACCAATAGAATAGGGGCTCAACTGTTTCTTTCTTTGTATTGCATGTGTTTGCACATTAATACATTAATAGAATACACATATATAAAGCATTTCCTTGAGTTTGCAATAAGGGGTGGCTCGTCTATATTTATAGTAATAGAAAGTAGCATTTTTAATAAGGCCCACGCTAGGCGCTTTTTGCTTACCTAAAATTGAAAATTTTTAATCGGTAAAGACTCACCCTTTGTTTCAATTAGAATGAGTCCCCCAGACCCCAAGACATTGGCTTCCACCAAAAGTGGACTATTAAGAATTGTATCCCACGCATATTCTACATTATAGCCCGCAACAAATTCAGCTTCTGCTTATACAATATGAAACAGAGTTTGATTAGTTTCTAGTATACAAGAAATGAGGAATATAACCAATACAGGGAACAAAGGAATAACAAACCATATATGCTTTTGTGCCATGGCAATTTCACTCGAACTACATAGACCTACATATATTAGTGTAGTATATCGGGGTCCCTAACTAGAACCACACTTGCAAGTTTCCTTGTATGTGGCTCATTTATGCTTTTTGAGGCGTTACTAGTGACTCAACATAGGAGAGAAGGTGACTGAATTGTATACTTTCCTCTTCAGAGCATTGTCTTAATGAGTAGGAAGCGCCTATCAAGCAAAGATTTCTTTTAAAAAAAGAATTGTTTCCTTTTCAATGCCTACCTTTAGTTTAGGTGTTGGGGCAACCCCTAAGAATCAAAGTTTAGGTTGGCTCCCAGCTTCACTTCGGTCAGCATCCTACTCTTAAGGAAGTGGAGTCCCAGAGCAAACTACTTATTGTTGTGTTTCCCAAAAAAAGTATTGGTGAAGAACATTATATTATTTTAAGGAAGGGAAAGCATGGTTGAGAAGTTACTTTCAAGGAGGGGTGACTGGATTGGAGTGCTTTCATCAAATGATGCATGTGGACGAAGCCATTCTGGCTGCCCGATTTAGCCTAGCCTAGTTAAAAAGAGATTCACGTAAAGACTATTGTTTTTATGAATCTCTTTATATGTTAGCTAGAGGGGGTGAACTTTCCTATGGTAGTCCCGTTACAGTCTCTAACCGTCCATCGTGTCTCTTCTTGGTTTGGCTTAAGAAATGAGGAATATAACCAATATAGGGAATAAAGGAATATCAGACATATTTTACCTTAGGACAATCCTTTTTAAGCATTCAAAGCTTCCTCCTTCTTTAGAGTCAAGAAAATGGAATAGGTATCTAGTAGCAAAATATATTAAAAATCCCTTATGAAAAAACTCAATTCAATAAGGCATAAGAAAAAAAAAAAGACAAAAAGGGTGGAAATAGCAAAGAATCATTGAAGATGATTGCCAGTTGACTATTTCTAATCTAATTAGATAAGTAGCAAAGAAAGAATGACCAAGGTCTTAGGCTTAGGCCAAGGCACAAGGAAGCATAGTGTCATTTTAGAATTGTGTAACAAAATGAATTGTGAGATGCTTTATGATATTATTGGCCAAGTATTCTGACTAATGGTCCAGTTAAAGGATTTTGTCTAGCATTGGGTTCTATTATGAGGAATAAAGTTGAAGTTCAATCATTCTCTTGAAAGCAGGGAGAGTTAGGAGTAAATCCAATCCTTTATATTCTAATAAAAAAAGAAATTCAACTTCAAAGAGGCATTAGCAGTCGTAACGTCGACAAATGTAGTCTACTCACGGTCCATAGTTTGCCTTGCTTTTCATAGACCTAAAATGATTGATGAAGCAATAATTTTCTTATTAATAGAACCTAAAAATCTCCTTATAGACCTCAAATTCTGTTTGGACCCATTACCTCACCCACTTCCAAATCACCATTCCCAGCTACTCAAGCCTGCCTTCTATCCTATCTTAGTTTCACCGACCTCCTCATCAGAGTTCCATCTTCCTTATTCTTTTATCCACTACGGTTTACCACATTTGGACAGAAAGGAACTCAAGAGCTTTTAGGGATGTAGCTATGGAGGTAGAGAGCTTACAAGCCAGGATAATCTTCCAAGTTTTGGAGCTTCCTAGCCTAAACACTTCGAGAAGTAATTAGATCTTTTATGCACTAACATTGTCATCCAGGTTGCTGTTCAACTGGGGAGACAAATTCAATTCTTTCAATGCACTAAACTACCTTCCTTCTCACGGTAGTTCAAGGGCGCAACAAACTTTTCATTTACAATTCAGTTCCAATGTCTTCAAAGAAGGTGATCCTAACCGTCGACAGTGGGAGAACCATTTCCTATGGATGATATAGCAGGCAAGGTATGCGAACGAAGGTAACCATGACAATGGACACAAAAAATAGAAGAACTTTCTTACATCCTCATTTTTTAGTTCTGGTGATTGCGGCTTTAGTACTTTGGGTTTGGATTATGTTTATTGGACTTTTGTGTTAATGGCTTGTTGTCGACGCACTTGGGTTCTTGGGTAGTAAAAGCTAGCTTTCTACAGCTTCTTGGTAGGAAGTTATGGAGGAGAGTAGTTGGTAGTGTTGTTATAAGGTTTGAGCTAGGTTCCTTATGAGTTTGTCCTAACTTATTCCTTTTGGTAGATATGGGATTTCAGTTTAGCAAATCTCTTGTTACATATAACATTTTCTTATTTGTATAAAATTTTACTAATTTACCAAAAAAAATCTCCTTATTAGCGGTCTTCCATTAGAGCCAGTTCAGTTTGATCAAGCATATACTTTTTTAATAATATTATAAAGTTTTAAACTTTTAGGAATCAATAAATTGATAATATTATAAATGAATTAATTTAAGTTCAAAATATTAAATTAAAAAATTCTAAACTCAACTTTAATTATATCAAATTATAACAAATAATTATAAATTAATTTTAAATAATTTTTAGATTAAATAACCTGTTTTAAGGAATACATAAGGACGGATCAATGATAACATTGTTGGGTTAAATTGTATGAGTATATTTGAGCCCATAGAGAAACATCAGGTAACCCCAGCTAAGAGCAATATAATGGCTCTGGTTTATTTTGTTGGAAATTGGGCCAATTAAAAGGAAACGTTGACCAAGCTTTTTTGCTCTTTCCCGATACAGAATCTTCCTAGTTGGAGTTTTTTTTTTGGACATATTTAAAGGAGACTTAAATGTAACAAAGGTCTTAGTTGATTAGTCCACTGCGTAAATAATTTGGGACTCCCCTAGATCCCGTATAAAAAACTAAATCTCTCATCCCATTTCCCTTACAAAAAACGCCTACACTGCCCAGGGAGTTGCAACCCAACCACACCAGCTACTGCAAGTTTGGATGTTCTGTTTAATATTATAGTGTTTTATTTTGTTTTATAAATTTCAGTCATTTATTTATGTAGGTTCAGTGTGAGACCCGCATAAATAAACACGAGATTCACATAAATAAATGACTGAAATTTATATGATAAAATAAGACACCATAATATTAGACAGAAGATTCCGTCCCAACTACTACTTGATACGATTGCGATTGATTGCCGCTTTCTACCTATACTTTTGGTGTCAAATTTACATCTCTTTGGAAAGGAAAAGGAGCTAGATTGCTGGCTATGATCCATCTGTCTAGCTACTAAAATAAACTAATTATAGCAAAGGGTTGCTTCCAGTGAATTACCAACCCCCTAGACTAGTCTTCAATTATATCCGTTTTGGTTAAGAAGTCATTATTTTAATTTTTTTTGTTCACTAAACCTACAGATTCTTCGTAATCCGATAACTTGTTAGTGAATTGCCATATTTATCTCCAGCATATTCTTTGAGGGTTTAGTTAATGATGGGCAAAGGCTATATTCTTTGAATTGTTTTTCTGAAGGATAGAAGGTGCATGCTTTTTCCAAACCGATAGTGATAGGCCAAACCTCTTTGAAACGGCTCTGCCTGCACAGGCCAATTCAATAAATATGTAACTCGGACAGGTCCGTCCTGCTTCTGAAATGTACTAATTTTCCTGAAACAAACATGATTGAGCCACCTGTCCAGATGAACCATTAGATATCCCAAGTCCTAAGCCAAATCGAATCTACCCCAAGTAGCCTTGTTCATCCAGACTTGATTTTAATAGCTTATTTTGCTTTTTAATAATACATAACTTAATATAACAACTTCGATAAACAGGCACGTCCCATGGCGTGGGGTAGTGTATTCTTGACTGAGAGTAACATAATTACAAGTTATTTAACCCCTTAAGCTTCTTAATTATCTGCCCCGTCTCCTCATCAATTGTCTTTGTTCTTCGTCTTCTTGTCATCTCTGTCTCCTCTTACCCTGGCTTTCTCTCCACCTATCTAGTTTTTCTCCTCTAACCTAGGTACCATATTAGTCTGTATGCTGCGCTTATTGTTCTGTTACTTGTCATTTAACTCATGTCTGTGTTCTTCAAACAGATAGAAAGGAAGAGTCCGTTCCAGTTGATGGGAGCATATACGGAAGAGAAGAACCAGGGAAATCATCATCAAGAACCGGAGAAGATCACCAAGACCCGCTTATCTTGCATGTGGTCATTGGTGGTGAGCTTAGCTGGAGGGCTAGTTCTTGGATGGTGGGAATACCAGTATCATCGAACAAATACACAACAATGGATGGTACCCTTTGGTTTAATTCTGATGGTCACTCCTATGATCATAAGTTTTGCTCTTTTCGTCTCTGAAACTTGCAGTCCCATAGGCGAAAACGTCTGCATGAAGAGTCATCCTGCTGTTCATGTACGTGACTCAGTTACTGATGCTGAGAAATGCTCCGAAGTAATCACAGTGTAGTTTGGTTCAGAAGTCATTTCCAGAGACTCTTGCTGCATCACCATTACAGTTGCGTCAAATTTTCAAAGATCAAACTAATAGCAACCGTTTGATTGGGAATCATGTTATAGGTAAACAAAGCTAATTGCTTATTGATAAGAATGGTTGTTGACTTATTATTTAAGAGTGGGGAGGATTGTTTAGTTGGTGGATGCATGTGTCAAGCAGGTTGCTTGATTCGCTAGCCAAAACTGTAAGGTAGTGATTGTCATAATTCGTGTATGGACTTAAATCCATGTTTTCAAGGACTCAAAATGACGTGATCAACACATGCTTTTTGGTGGTTTAAACAAATGGTGAGAATATAGCCTTCACCAGTTTTAATCCAACCGTCTTAGGTAGCAACTTGAGTGGCGTTTACGTTCGCTACTCATGTTTCCTTTTAAAGAACTTCTGATTAAATATTCCAAAGTCCTCCTCACATTCGTATTTTTTAGCTTAAATTTCCACGAGGCTTATGTAAGAGTGGCATGGCATAACTGGCATGGCATATCATAGTTTAACAAGTTTCATGATTCTAACGATTCATTTACATGTATGAAGGATCACAAAAAGATGCTTGAGAGCTACTGCGATTCTTGTAATCAATTTGTTTGTCAATAAATCAAAATGGGCGTTTGATGTATTGAATTGCCTAATCTGCGTTACCCAAGTATTAATCCTTCGGAGATGGAGTTCGAGCTTTGAGCAAAGAAGCTGATTTTACAAATTTCCATCAAAACTACTCGAGATACTAGTATGTTTAAAAAAGGCAACAATCACCAGAGCTGAATCCTTCGCTCGACTTGTCAAATAGCTTATCCGCACTGCATGTTCTTAAGACTCGTATTCTCTAGGGTTCAATTCCATAAGAAAGGCTTATTTTGATTTCTTAACTCTGAGAAACGTATTTCATTCACAGAACAAATGAACACCATCCAAAAGCTGATTTATGGAAAGATAAATCAACATTACGGCGAAACAGGGGAAATTTCAACGCAACCTAAAGAACTCTGTAAAAGAATTCGGAATTATACATGACTAGAAGCTAAAAGGGCAAAAGAAAAAGGAAAACATCAATTATGATTCACGAAACGTCAAGCTTCAACCTCAGAACGTGTTGGGAAATCAAGGCCATGTAGTGCAGGTATGTTGTCAAGATCCTCCTCAGCGAACAATGGGAAAAACCACAATACCTTGTTTGTGCCAAAAACCTTCCAAAAGAAAACAAAGGTGGTCGTGAGAGAATTTCAATTCCATAGGAAGTTCGGAAGTAGCTGCCGCGATACGTCTTCAAAAGCTATCATCAGTGAATCACTCAAACTTATAATTGGCCAATGTTGGCAATCAAGAATTCAAGTAACCAAGAACAGAGTTGTCAGTAATTGGCAAAATAACATCATGTTCTCCACCAAATAATTAAGTGACAGAAGCGAAGGCATTAACAGACCTGTTCAAAGTTCTTTTTCTTGCCTAAGTCATACTTCCACCTCACAGCTCCTTTTTTCTCGTAAACCTGAAACATATTTTGATGAACAATAGTCAATATGATCACAGAAATCAACCATATGCAGTATCATTTCTTCATGTCTAGTAAAGGATAAAGCAATCTATTAGTTCTCTGGGTTAATGGTAAATTTGCACTGCAAAGAACCCACAATTGAATATGCGAATAACGGTCCCTTCCCTATTCAATATTCAACAACATTTAGACACTGCCGATCACAATAGCTTCTGCTTCTTAACGACTGATACCTCAAAGTCAAGCCAGCGTCCAGTAAGTAGATTTCCAACCACTAACGAAGTTATGAGAATAAGAAGCACATTAGTAAACTGAAAATAACCAATTTAGTCATTACCTCTATTGTTGTCGTGTTGCTTGAAAGAAGTGATGCATGCATAACTATGAAACATAGAAGACTGAGACAGAAGGCCAAATTAAGAACTGCATGAAGGCACAAAATCTGTAAGAAACAAGCGAACAATAAGAAATGGAGTATTAGTTGAAGAAAACATAATCAATGAACATAAGGCTAAAATTTATACCAAAAGCCACAAAAATAACAGCTACATTCCCAGGAGAGGTAGAATGGCTTTTGTTGTTGCGGAAGAACTTGATAAAACTAGGGAGCAGCACTATAGTATCTGTTGTCGTCTCCAGAAAGGTATACAACTTCAAGACAGAACCAATTGAAGATTAGAAGGAAAGAATATAAGGAATAAATATATGAAAGAGAGCAGTCATCATCCACACAACCCTTAAACTGCCCCACTAGCAGAAGAAGAAATCTAAAGTAAGATAGTACTGCACATATACTGTATATCATGATCCATTGGCCTTTTGACGGTGAAGCTACAAAAGGTTGGCCACTCTTGCCAGATTTAGTTTCAAAATATTTATTACCACAATTACTTCTGTCTTCTCTAGAGCCAAGAGATAGAACTAGCTATTTTACAGGAAATGATTAAAATGGTAAGCCCAACTTCAAATTATCAAACTCAAGACGCTCCTTAGAGCACAGCACAGTGCAATGTTGATTATAGAACAACAGCAAAAGCATTGCTTTAAGAAAAAGTGATTGTATAATAAATAAATGGATAAGCGTAAGTATTAATAGTCGGAATAACTTCTTGAGAATCTTCCAACAAAAAAAAAACAGAGAGAAGACATGACAATACCAGGAAAAGAACAAAGTATTTGTAGTTGCATGCTCCTACACAATTGACGACCCAAATGCAATGGTGATCCATCTTAAGAACACATCTTTTGCCTACAACCAAAACATGAAAATCATGCTCCAAATAACTTCAACTCAAAAGTAACAGATTGCCCTGTACAAGGATCAGATTATACAACATGGAGAATTGGTTACATATTTAGAGATTTAATATTAAAGCAGAAAATCTGATGATTATGAGTAATTGCAGCACATCGTCTCTACTTCCACATCGAGTTTATCTCTTTTGACTAGGTCAACTATAACCACCAGCCTATCTAAAGAGGTGAACCAATAAAAAAAGTTCAAGATATGAGATTGCCCAGGATTAACAGGAGTACGTATGTGCTATGCTGATAATAGGTCAACCGTGAGAGTTCCTGCCAAGGACAATCTCATATCTGAAGTTATATCACCAGGGACAAGACTTCCTGTCACGTTAAACACCATAGTGCCTTACAATCACTATTACGCTAACAAACTGTACCCTCCAGAGATATTGCTGGCTAAATTGGGACAAGAGTCCACAAAAGGGATAATTTTTTGGGATTACGCTCCTCTTCTAAAAACGTACGTTGTTGGTGCTATCCATAAAAAGACTGGGGCTTTGTATTCTGAGTTTGTCTAGTTTTTATCCAAAGTCTCCTAAAAAAGAGATCAGTGTCTCTTGTTTAGCTCTCTAACACTTGAAATAACCAACCAAACATTGGACAACAGTGAGATATGACAAAAATTAATGCAATAAACAACTTGAAAGTGACTTACAAACAGAGCAATGATGGCAACGCGGTGGCTTGCCATTCTGGCAATGATTGCAGAAGGGAACAGGCGGTCTTCCACCCAGCCGATCAGAAGCAGACCATGTGGAAGATGGACCCTCCGGTGTAACATAATTCAATGCGTTAACACCCCCATCCGCCTCTGAATTATCTTCCGAAGGTGACGCTCTCCAGTTTTCCGGCACCGAACCGGGATCTTTAAAAACAACCCTAAAGTAGCACCATAGTAAAAGGACAAGCTGCGAGATTTAAGTTACATCTCCACTCATTCCATCGAAATAAGATCTGGGTTAATACAAAAACACCAAAAAAATGAAACAGAAAAGAAATTACAAGGTAAGGAGCCATAAAGACTTGAACTTTACCAGAATATGAAAGACAATGACTATTGCGAAGGCTAGAAGTGAGATAGAACCGTGGTGAAGCAACCGCGGGCCCCAGGTAACGACGACGACCGCGTGATAAGAAACAGCGATTATGGCGGCGACGAGAAGGATCATTAAGTAACCCAGAACTTTGAGACCGGAACAGAATTTAAACACATTTATGTCCATCCTAGTATTAAACGTGCGATATTGTAACCTGCTAAATGGTGCAGTTGAGGGGGGTCTTCTGGCACGTGGAAATAGTCGTTTCCAGATATCGGGAGCCAGGTTGGCGAGTCTGGCTAGAGCTTGACGTTGCGTGGAATTTAGGGACAAACCAGATGTAAAGAGGGATGGATTTTGGAATTTGGAGAGATTAAGGAGACGCAGGTAATTTGTCTTCCCTTCCCTAGAAAGAAACTGAAGCAAAGTTTGGGCTTTTGGTCGGTTAACTGGTTGCTGGCGATTTTTATTGTTTTTAAAAAACCCAAATAATTATTTTCAATTTTTAATTTTATTACGTCAATTTTTATGTACCGTTTAGCTTTTTCTTCACCCTTTTAAATTAAATACTTTTTTCTATTATTCCAATTTCACATCTCAAAAAAGCCAAAAATTTCTATTATATGATATATCAATTTTTCGGTAATTGGTTAATCTTAAGTTTATTTTTAAGATGACAGACAAACACTACAAAGCACTGTTATAAATACCGGACCATATCGGCCTAAATTTGGTATCGATATTTTGACTTTAGTATCAGGTTTGAATACCTGTCCGTTTCGGCAGTACCGGTCGGTATTCAAAATACCGGTTAAATATTGGTAGGTACAGAAAATTTTAAAAAATTGAAGGGTCTTTTTGTAAAAATTTTCAAAATTTCCCTCACCCCCTCCTACCTCTCCGTCCCCCTTTTTTTTCAAAGTTTTAAAATAATAATAAATATTTTATTATTAATAATAATTATAAATTAAATAAAACTTA
>JANIJF010000004.1:7575110-7587678 GCA_024520955.1 Erythroxylum bequaertii | reverse complement strand
TATGGGAGTATGCATATGTGTGTGTGTTGGTTACAATGATTGAGATGTTATTTTTTGTCTTATCATTGAAATTCTAATGTTAATGTAGTTTCTTTCAATATATGAAAAAAAGAGAAAAATAAAAAGAGAAAAGAGAAAAGAAAAACCTTGTTTAAATAAAATTATCAAGGAGGAAGTGCATATGTATTGAAATGTTGTTTATGATTAGTTTTCCTCCTAAAGTTGTAATGAATGGGTTATTTAAATATGTTAGATATGAGGTGCATGTTGCTTTCAAAGTTCACTCTTTATGATTACAAAATCTTGTTTATGATCAATTTTTGTGAGTGATTTATACTTCATGTGGTTTGTGTATAAGAGCTCAAGTTTGAGCTGTGAAACTTGTTTTTGCATTCATCATAATTGATGTACATAATTGTGGGTGAATGTTGGTTTTTTCACTTGATGTTATATTGAATGTTACCTTTTTTTCCACTAGCTTTGATGGCTTTCATGCTACTTGACCTAAATACATCTCACTTTACCCTTGCCCATATTACAACCCTGAAAAGTCCTTTAATTCGTGATTATACATGTGAACGTTAGTGGTGAAGAAATGAAATGATTTGTAAAGTTGTGGAATGGTACGATCATGAATGGTATTGAATGTACCCATAGATTTATTTTAGTTAAACACATTTTCGAAGTCTACCATTAGATTGGTCAGTTTTTAAAGGTATTGAATGTTGATTGATCCTGAGTAAAAGTTTGGAATGTTAAGTTCTTGCTATGATTTTTGAAAGTCATTTATCTTTGCTTATGATTATTTATTCTTGGAAAATACGGGAATTAAGTAAATGTTTTTAGGTCTATGAGCTTAATTTTGGTGTTTTGCCCAGATTGCCAAAAGCTGTAGGGGAAATTGATAAATGCTTAATTAATTGTATAATTATTCCATAACATTTAGCAATAATGACATGAAATTGCTTAAGATACTCACTTTGACTTATATGTGACTTAAGGCATAATTCAGAAGAAAAGGAGTTAAAGTGAGTCAAAGCCACTATATTTGGGCCGTTTATTGAAGATTCATATCCATTTGTCTCCATGGAACAAGAATGAGGAAGATTATAGCAAATAAGGACAAAAAGAAGACAAGAAAATGAAAACATAAAGAAGATCCAAGTTATGTTGCTCATGGCCAAAGCTGAAAAAAATGCACAGTCGTGAGCAATCACTCACGGTTATGGATGGATTTCACATGAGACACCACACACACCACCTATCCATTTAACATAGCTTTTTAAGTATAAATCAAAGGTGTGTGTTAGGTGGCTGCTGGAGAGCCCCGAGGACAGAGCCAATTGTTTATTTTGCTATGTTTTCCACTAATTTAATGTATAAAAAACATATTATATGTGACATGAGCAAAGGCTGAACTAAAGAGTGGGATGGCTGGCAAAAGGACAAAACTTGAATAGGTGTCGGCTACTAAAAGATCTTGGTGGATAGCTGCACTTGGAGTAAATAATGCATGAAAGAATGGAGGGTGAAACATGCCTGCTGGAATCATTGTATAGTCGTGAGCATGACTAACGACTATGCAGTATTTTGCACATGCAAGCCAACTGCTAAGCATTTAAGATATAAAGCAAAGGTGGATAGAAAAGGAGTAAAACGACAACACAAAGTGAAAGTAAGGAGGACCAAAACGATCAAAGCAGAAGAAAAGAACGCCAACAGAAATAAAAGAAGCAATGTAGCATCTCTCACATAGAAGAGAGGGACAACTCACCACCTTAACCCTAGGTTTTTAATAAAAGCAACATGTGATGGAAAGGGTTTTTATGAAAGAATTAAGTGTTTTCATGTGACAGGCTAAACCAAGAGGAAGCTTTGGGAGAAAATGAAGAGAGCGATGGGAGCTCTCAACTGTAAAAGACCTATGGAGGGTTAGACGTCTCGACACCAATTCAGAGGTATTATCAACACCAACGACCTGATTAAGTGTATTTCTCCTTATATTTGTTGTTTTCTTTCTCTCTTTAGAAATTGATTATGTTATCCTATGTGTCTGGATTTGGGTATTATGAAAAGAAAATTTTAATGCATTCATTGAATCGTTTTGTTACAAACTCATTACTAGAATATTCAATGTAATCCATAATTGTTATGTTGAAATTCATTTATAGCGACTAAGGTTTGTTATCATTAGGGATAACATAACCTAAGTTAAATAACATATCATATGTGGTTATTGCCTTGATTAATCAGTTTTTCTAATTTGTAATGCTACTACCCAATTAAATCTAGAGATCATATACTAAGTTATTCGGTAGTTAGGTTTAATTAACGATCGTATCTTAATTAAATAATACCTAAGGGAAATTTTAGGTTAATAGATTAACCTATGATTAATAGTTTCTAGGAGAGGTTTGAGAATAACAAATCATTGAAATGTGTTTAATTGGGTGTAGGCTGAGATTGAACTAAAGAATTGGGTCCCTAACAAATTCATCACTTTCATCACTTTTGCATTTTTCTTTAACTTGTCTTTACTAGTTTAGTTTCACTTTATTTTCTTGTTCGATAAACCAACCCCTATAACCTAAACACCGATTGATTTCATTTTAACAACTTTACACACACTCTCTATGAGATCGAACTAGACTCACCACTGCTATAGTAGTAGGTCTAGTTTATTTTGAGTAGTGTTATGATGTGCTACATCATCGTGCTATGTCATTCATTGCCAATCATTGCTCCCCTCCTAAGCCTTCACTGCCACTAACAACTACCGCATTGCCACTAATAGTTTTATATTATGCTAAATGTTTATGTTTTGTGTGGATTGTGGAAGTATGGATTATAGATTAGTGGAGTTTAGTTTTATTTCATGTGAAATTGAATCACTGAATTGTTCCTAGCCTGATGGGTTTATTTTAGGATTATTTAAGTCACAAACTTAACTAAAATGCATAGACTATAGTAAGAATTTAAAATGGGTTTAGTGTTGTTAAAACCACACTAATGTTATCTTAAGAATTTTGAATGGGTTTAGTGTTGTTAAAACCACACTAATGTTATCTTAATTTCTTACCACAAATTTTAGTGTCTAATTTTGCTTAATGACTTAAACAAAACCAAAATATTTCATTTAATACAAATTTAAATAAGTTTGAAGTTACATTATTACAAAGTGAATTTATAATTTAGAATTAATTTTATGATTATGAGCAATAAAAATATATTTCACATTATGGTTTAGATTTTGGATTTGGATATGATTATGAGAACAAAAATAAGCTTTAACTTATAGTTTGGATTTTTGGATTTGGAATGATTTATGGAATAAATTGTTGGATGAAATTTCAGATTTGAGATAATTTTATCATTCTAAAATTTATAAATGGTTGAGATTTGATTATTTGGGATCATTATGGAATAAATTATAATACATGATTTGCTTTCGTATATATTATAATTATGAGAGTATAACGATTTGTTTAATATTTACAATAAGTCATTTTGTAATGTGCAATTATACACTACTAAGGAAAATTGTAAGATACAAGAAATTGATGTATGCTATTAATGTTCTTATAGATAACATTTTTCATGTTTCTTCTATAGATATTTATTTGACTTTTTAATATTTTCATATTCAAATTGTTTCCTTTCCATCAATAAAGAATTTATCTGGACATGTTAAAGTTATAATTCTAACATGTTATGAATATGGTAATAACATTTCCAATACATTTGTTTTATGAGTTTTATTTTTCAAAAAGCACATATATGATATTTATGGTAGTTATGATAACAAATTTTGAATTTCTTAGATAGAATGTACTTAAGCCTCAAATTTTCTTAAGGAATCATTGTTATAAGTTATGAAGTTCACTTAAATGTCTATATTATATGATTGTTAAGAAGTTTTTGCTCTATTTCTTCTTGTTATTTTACACATAACATATTCTACATTTTATATGTCACTAGTAATTGGTAATAAGGATTCTTAGACTAGGCTTTGAATATAAGATGTATGTACGTTTTTAGAGTTTAATTTGCATGTATGTTTTTAGAATATAAGATGTGCTTCTGTGGTTTTTTTAAGTTGAACAATACATATTTTGTAACAGTAATTGATAATAAAATTGAATTAGAAGAACGCTGCATTTTGATATGAAGCTATTAATTTAATTTTGGGATATATCTTCATTTATTTTTACAAATAAATGGAAGGAAGTTCAAGTTCTCCTGATAATTTAGCCATTTCAAGATGATTTGATGATCCAACTTGGGTCTATTGTAGATTAATTTCTAAAACCATACCATTTGTTTATATTATAATAAGTATTTCAAAGGTAAGGGAATCACGTGATTAAATAAACATTTAGGTAGGATCAAAGGTGATGTTGAGCCTTATAAGAAAGTGAGTCATGACGTTAAATGACAAATGAAAACTTTGCATGACGAGTATCAATATGAGAAAGATGGAAGGCAAAAACTGAATTACAAAATTGGTAGTGGAAGTTCTTTTTTCTATGGTCAAGATGATAGTGGAATTTTAAAGGTGATTTTCCCACCCAGTAAGAAGGGAATGATACAACTGATGTGAGAAAAGAAGAAGACAGATGTATAATTTTTTTACATCACGAACAACTCCTAGAGCTCAACATTTAATTCGTAGTGCTTTACAATCTAAAGAAGTAACTCATGATGTGGACACGACAATGGCTAAATGGTGTTATGATTTGGACATATCATTCAATGCTACCCAATCTTATTATTACTGACCTATTGTGGATGCTATTGCCTTTTACAGTCTATGATATAAAGCTTTTTTAATTGATGACTCCATAGGTAAACTTCTTATCGACTCTATTTATGAAATAAATAGTTATTTGGATGAAAGAAGAATGACTTGGCCAACTTATAGGTGTTCAATCATATGTAATGGTTGGAAAAATAGAAGACAAGAACCTATTATCAAAATTTTGGTTTATTCTGCTAAGGGGACAATATGTTTGAAGTCGACTGATGTATTTGGCCTTACTATAAATGTTGATATTCTATTTTAGATATTTGATGAAGTTGTGAATGAAGTTAAGGACGCAAATATTGTTTAGTTCATTATTAACAATGATTTTTCATACAAAGTAGCTAGAAAAAAATTGCAGAGTAGGTATAATTCTTTTTATTGTATGCCTTATATTGCACATCGCATTGTCCTGATGTTGAAAAATATAAGAGATGCTAGATACTTTCCTATCACTTTAGTGTATTGTTCTAATAAAGGAGTTAAGACAAATGTTTATAAGTGACAAGTGAGTTGCGTCTTAGTATGCCAGGTCTAATGCTAAAATTGAAGGTTTCCAAAATTATGCTTGAAGAACATAAATTATGGTCCCAATTTCAATTTGTAATATGATTTTGTGAGTCCTTGGTGAGATTACTTCGCTTAGCCAATAGTGATAAAAAGGTAACAATGAGTTATTTTTATGATGTCATGGAGAGTGTCGAGGAAGCAATCAAGGGTAATATGAAAAATAGGTTTTTTTGTTCATACCTTATCTCACAATCATCAATAAGAAGACAATTTTACTCTTTGTTGTTCATAGTTAGTGCATTTTTTTCCTAGTATCTATTTTAGAATTATTTTTACAAGAAAACTAAAGTTAATAAGGGAATGTTATTAACTATTATAACAATTGTTGCCGACGAGATGGTACAAGGTCTCCTAAGCTCATAAATGTAGGTTTATAAGGATGCTTATAGTGATTTTAGGATGCCCATTGCTATTCTTCAAAGAGATAAACTTAGTCAACTATATTTTTATTTTTGTTACATGTTATAAATTAATCATCATTTTATATTGTTTATAAGGTTACTTTTGTTGTCTTATAGTTATTTGGTAAGACCAATTCATAAGTGGTGTTCCAGAATTGCAAAAGCTTGCAATTCGAATTTGAGTCAATGTGTGAGTACAATAGGGTATGAAAAAAAATTAGAGCATATTTGAATCCATTCATTCCAATAAAAGGAATAGATTAGAACATAAAAGTTTAGACAACTTGGTCTTTATTCGATATAATTTAAAGCTTTGAGAAAGGTATGTTATTATCATTATTAAGTTGAATAAAATTTCTTGTTGGAAATAATAAATTGATTTTATTTGTTTACTAGGAATCTTAATAGAATAAGTAGTTTTGTAAATCTAATTTGCCTTAACAATATCGATCTTTTAGCAGATTGAGTTTCTGAGGAACTGAATTTAATAGATGAGAATGATTTAAAAGATAATTTTAGATGAGAAAGTATTTATATTATCATTTGGTGCAATGAATTTAAATGATGATGATGATGGCACACCTCTAAATGATGAAGATCTTGTGCTAAATGAGAATTGGAGTCAATGTGATTTCAACAGATATTCAGTTGAATGAAGTTCCAGGTTTTTTTTCTTCTTTTTTTTTTAATTTATCTTATATTTGATGTATTATATGTTAAATTCTATATAAGCAATACAAATATAAAACTTTTAGCTATAAATGTTTTTGTTTCAAGCTTCGTAAATTGACAGTCATCTTTGATAATTTATCTTATTAGACAAGTATCATTTAACTTTTGAAGGAGACCTCCCTTGTTTGTCTAGCGTGAACTTCTTGTGGGTTTCTAAAACCTAACCCAAGAGGGTATCGTACGGTCTACAATTTTTGTGTTTCTTTGTTGTTCTTTTCACTAGCTAGCCTCCTTTCAACGAATTCAGTTCATATTTATATTATCTTTGCAATGAATAACTTACTTGATTTATTGTTCATAAGGTTTTACTGTCTTACCTCAGTGTCATTCTTGAGACTTGGTTTTCGTATCGCTTGTGTTTGTGAGTTAGGTGTTGTGTGATTTTCTGGGATATGTAAATTCATATTTCTCCCTTCTTTTTCTAATTTTTGACCATTAGTGTATACTTCTAAGGTTGCAAAACTTTAGCCTCTAGGTATTTCTAGTTCTATTGAGATTGATTATGGGTTTGTCGATATTAACACCCATAATATTAATTCACACAACTCTCTTCTATTTACCATCTCTAGCTTCTCTCTCTCTCTCTGCGTGTTTTACTTGTTTATTTTATTTTATCCTTACAAACTTTTTATCTACGGTTTATAAGAATATAGAAATTGGGTTTAATTTGTTAAATCAAGAAGACTTCAATTCTATTAATTTTGATGACAATCAAATAATAATAATCTTAGAAGTGTGTGTTTGATAAGTTTATTAAGTCTACAAAAAAATGTAAGTGACATGAAGTCAAACCCAGAAGATACGTGGTCAACGCTAAAAGATACACGTCATCGCTAGAAGATAAACGCCATCGATGGAAGATACACGTGACACCAGAAGAAGCGTGACAGTAGACGAAGCGACACCAGAAGAAGCGCGAAAATAGACGAAGTGACACCAGAAGAAACGTGACAACAGACGAAAAGACACCAGAAGAAGTATAGTACCAGAAGATAGAAAAAGAAACTATTTTAGAACGTCAGGCAATTAGTTAGTTAGAGTTAGTTACAGGACTCAACTAATCACGGTTTCTAGAAGATTCAAAAAGCAGTTTCTCAAGAAAACAGTTAAAGACTTAGGCTATAAATATCATTTTGAGTCGTAAACTAAATAACAATTTTTACAAGAGATAAAACCTGATTGTACAATACTTAGAGAAACTTTATACTCAAGTGCGAAAGAAAAAGAGCGAATATAACTGTAACGAGAAGCTCAAACAACATTTTTCCTAGAGAAAGAAAGGCTAGAGCCTGGAGAGGCTAAAAAAAAAAGATAAAGAATACTTTGTGAGAGAAACCTGAAGAGGCTTTACAAGTGTAGAAAGAACACTTGTAAAGTTGAAGAGTATAGTGAAATCTTATACAAACACTGAGGACTGGACATAGCCCAAGCTTAAGAGTGAACCAGTATAAAATTGTGGTGTCTATTGTCTAACCCTTATCATTTAATTTTCTTGATGTTAGAAGAGTAGAAAATAATTTTGTGATTACATTACTCATCGACTTAAGTAAATTGTTTTGTGATCATTTGAAATTGTAAAGAAATCCAAGAAATTTCTAAAGATTAATATTTGTGAAGATTTTACATAATTCAACCCCCCTTCTTATGTATTCTATATACTTTACGTGATTTCTATATTAACAAGTGATTTACACGTCACCATTCATTAAAATTCTACCTATTTTCTAATTTGTTATTTGTCAAGAGCAAAGTGGATTCATTTTGTGCTGATTATGTCTGCAAATATAAATTATTAAAGAGTAAGCAAATTAGTCAAGAATATTGGAACTTTGATAGGTTGTCGTTAGCCTACAAATTTAACCCCCTACTTAAGTTGATTTGTAGTATAGTGAAGCAAGGGTATCGTCCCACAGAGATCAAAACACAAGGAAGATTTTTTTTACTTTTAAGCAAAGTATGCGTGAATGTCAAAGGGGAAAAATAGAAGTTAAATACAAGATATAGGACTAGATTGGGGGATTTGTTTGCTTGCATTAAAACTGAACAAGAAAAGAAAGAAGAAGACGTGTAACATCCCATTACCCGTGGGAAGGTTAGAATAGTAAATATGAGTGTTCACTGGGAGATAAGAAATGCATTTTTCATGTTCATGCGTAATATGACATGCTTATACACGTGAATAGTGAAATTGTTGCACATGAAAATAAGTGTACATGCATTCATGAATAATTCTGGCTATAATTGAATTGAATTGGGGTTTTTGGAAATTTAGTGAATTTTGAATTTATCTACATTGGAAATATTAGTGATTAGTGAAGATATTGTATTTGTGAATGTTGGTGAATTTAGGAGTTACTTTTGAAATTTATGGAGTATTGTGAAAAAAAAGGGAATAAGCGATCAAAAGATAATTGGTGATAATTGGATTGTAAAGAGTGGAGTAAAAGAGTTTAGTTCAAAAGAAACTTGGTTAGAGCTTTAGACCATAAGAAAGTGACAAGTTTCAAGTTGCTTGTTGTACTTTTTCTAGAAGTAGGTTACTATTCTCTGAGAATTGAAAAGTTAAGTTTTGTCCAGATAACTTCTTCATAATCACCTTCTTCGAAATTCCTCCTAATACACAGAGTTTTTCCTTACACACCTTCTACGAGATTTTAGTGTTTCTCCCTTTTCCTAAACCAATCCTATCTTGTAAGTTGTTTCTCCTACCTTAAGAAAAACTAGAAGATGGATAATGTTCACAGTGGATTTTGTGATTGGCTTGGAGATTAGGGCTTGAAGATAGTTGAAGTTTTTGGAGTTTTCAGCAGGAAAGTAGTAAATAAATCCTCTAGAGTTGGGGATTTATGAAGTAAAGTTGATGAATTTGCTCTCTTTTACATGGAGCATGGCACTTACCATCTGTATCGTCTTAGGTTGACTTTTGCTTCATCTTAAGTTGACCGTCTGTATCGTCTTAGGTTGACTTTTGCTTCATATTAAGTTGACCATCTGAATTCGCCTGTAAAGTTGTTTCTTCTGTAAAGACGCTTCATCTGTGATGACGTCATATCATCTCTGATGACGTCATTTGGTCTTAAGACTTTGCTTCTTCTTAAGTTGACTCCATTCGTCTGCTTTTAGCCATTTGCATGCTTTTGGCCATTCATCTGCTATTTGCTTCGTCTTATGTGGACAGAACCTTGCTTGATTCTTTCAGCCATAACTTTGTTGTCTGACCTCCAAATGACCTGATTTTTGACACGTTGGATTCATGACACGTTTCTCTATTTCTCCTTATAAATTATAGCTTTCGATTTTTACTCGAAAATGATTGATCGAATCAAAGTAAGGGTATCGGTTGGAAAAGCATGAACTGGATATTTTACTGAACATATTTTAGTATTTTGATGATACTTTGATCGTGATTTTTAATTTGGAGTAAATTAGAGCAATAGGGCTACAAATCATATGAAGAAGCTGAATCTTGATTCAGTCTCTAAGGTGTTCAATTTCTAGATGGAAGTTGTACATAGTAAACTGTTTTTGATTAAGAATAGTTCGAAAATGTTTGAGGTAGATCTTCCTCATTACTAAACCAAATTGAGGGATTTTGGTGTCAATGGAATCATAAGACATAGAGGAACACTTTTCAAGAAGAGAGTATGACCAAATTTCATTAGTTTCACTTTTTGATTGAATGTGACTAGTCGACCCGTAAGTGTGACTTAGAAAAATCTGAAGTGATTCAATGAGAAAGGAATGAAGATTTTAATAGTTTTAGTGAGGTATACACCTAAGTATAAATTATACTTAGATGAGTTTTGACATAAGAATGATTTTTGTGATGGAATTGTTGGAATGATACCTGGGATTGTCATGAACATGCATTGCACATATTTTATTTCATTCATGTGTGTTATTAAACACTCTTAATTGTGCAAATTGTGATATATGTGTATGTTATTTGATATAGAGGAGCAACTGGAGTGTCAACCTCCAGACGTTGCTGGCACTTCCAGGCATTAGCTTCAGGAGCAATTTGTGAGTAACCTAGACAGTCTTACTTAATTACTTGTTCGTTTAAATTCTGTCTTGAAATGTTTGAATGAATGCGGCTTGGTTGTTGATTTTGGCCAGAAGGTCCGATGATTGAGAATTGTGGAATGTATATTGAAGTGCTGATTGCATGTGAATGTGAAGACCTATGTGCTTTCTATATGGTTGATTGTGGTACATACATTCCATACATGAGTGCACAATCAGATAATGGCAGTTGTGACCAGAGTGGCCACCAATCAAAGCTTAAAGCTCAACGAGTGAAAAAGAGCCTCGAGCTCAAACAGTGATTAAGAGCCTATGGCTCACTATGTATAATGAGCCCTGTATCCTTATCAGATAAAGGACAATTATTAATGAGCCCAATATCCAAAATGGATATGGGACAGTACAGGTATTCGATCACAACAACGTAATAATTGGAAAGTGTCTCATGAGCATTTCATATGTATATTGTTATGTATGTTTGCTGGAATGAGATGCAAAAATTTGCTTGTGCCTAAGTGACAATGTGATAATTACGTAAAGTGCAAAGTTGTGAAATTATATGTTATGTGAAATGATGTGCTGCATGAATTGAGTGAACCATTGATGATAGTTACCTCATTGAGTTCGTAAAACTCACCAAAATTGCAACGTTGTCTTTTCACAACCGAGAGACGACTCTAGCTACTGAAGAGGCTCTACCAGTCGTGAAAATTGTGTTTGGCAAGAGAAGTCATGGCTCAAAGGTTGGTCAGCTGGGATTTTTAGACAGATTAGTTAGATTATATATATTTTCCTCATTTATGTAGTACTATTGTATTAGGTTTTTGATGATGTACACATGGAAAATGTTGTAAGACACAATATAGACAACCGGGATTTATGAAACGAAATGAGGAAAAAGTTGATTTTAAAATATTGTGATTTTCTTATGATGCTTTATAAGTGAATTATGATACCATGCTATATGAAGTGAACATAGTAATCGATCGTAGCGACACCCTTAATGTAAGATATGTATTGGGATGACCTTCAGGCGTCCTGATGTATACCCTACGGTAAGGGGGTGCTGCAGTTTGGAGCATAGAAAAAGGGTTTTGCCATTAATTCCTTTGGCTTCGTTCCTTATTCACTACAAGAAAATAACAAATTACTGACGGAACATTGCCAGCGGAAAACATTCCGTAGTATATTAGTGATGGAAATGGATTATCCGTCGATAAATTTTCATTTGTATTAGCATTACATTCTTAAAGCTAGCAACCCTACTGTAGTTAGGAACGTGCCACCACCCTCCAACATATTAGCAATGAGTTTTGATTTCTTAGCCACGATTACTGATCTATTAATGGAAGGACATGATTGAACCTCCAAAATGGTTGGAAGAGAACAAGTTTTGTATAGATTAAGAGTATAAGAAGAATTTTACCTCATAATGGAAATAAATTTCATATTAACAGAAGGGGAGTTCATTGACAATAGTAAAACAATTCTTGGAAGTAACGAGGTTTCCTTAAAGATAAGGGAGATGCTTGTGATAAGAAGCATTAAGATCTTATGAACCTCCTTTAGACTATATGCCTTATCTATTAGGAGGGATCTTTATAAAGGCTTATAGCAACGTAAAACTTTTTCAAAGTCTATTGCAATGATAATAGAGTTCAAGTTGGACACTTGAGTAGCCTCCACACTGAACCTTTGGGTATGCTATTTGAGGCTATTACCTTTTTTCTACAATAAATCAAAGAGACAAAGGAGTACTTAAGTCTCCTTTACTTATAATAAAGTTAGCCTCCAATCTAGATTTAAGGCAGACAAAGATCAAGATTAACCCTTTTGAAATGGTATGAAACTAATCCCTTACAACTCATACAATAGTAAAAAAAAAAAAAGCTTTACACTCAAAAATGTCAAAAAGGATTATTTGAAATGGATCAAATTTTGTCCTAAATGTCTTTGTACATAAAACAAATTGCTTACGGAAACAAATGCAAAAGCGAAAATCGCAGGGTCAATCAAATCATAGTGCAGAAACAAATCA
>JANIJF010000004.1:7465400-7479016 GCA_024520955.1 Erythroxylum bequaertii | reverse complement strand
GCTCCCTAAGAAGAGGAGAATTTAGGTGTGATGGTTGATGGTGTCATCAAACATGAATTACTGTTAAAACAATTGCTGTCTATGTACTATGTAACAAAAGGAACCAATACCCATTATGGACCGTAGGATGCAGAGACCGTCCCATGATTCAAAAGCTGCATTCAGTGACTTGTGCTTGGTTTTTAAGTCATGATAATATAAAATAATTGAATCCAAAAGGAATCAAAAGTAAAGGAGGCCTAGAATTGAGTCAGAGGAGTGGTTGAGTTATTTAGCTGCCCGATAATAGCAAGCCCCATTTAATATGGCATCACCTTTCTGGACTCGATTAATTGCATTTTGGAATTATGCATTAAAAAAAATAATGAATACTAGAGGCAGGCAAGTCTTAAAAATATTGAGAAAAAGAAAAACCCTCGTCTGCCGTGTCACTTTCAGCCAGAGGCGCGGAATTCGAGGCGATGACCGACAGGCATGATCAGGGGTCCACGCTTTCCCTTTCACTTTGCCATTTTACCCTCTTCTTCCCAATTCATCGGCGACTCTTGTTAGTTTTTACATTTCTTAGGTCAAATGATTTGCAATTTTTATTTATCAAAAAGGGTTAGTTTTATATTTGTTCAATTCGTCTTTTTTTTTTAATTGTGTTTCGTTTGCAATTGCAGATGAGTCCAGCGTTTCTGTTGGGACTTCATAAATGGCCGTATTGTTTTCATGCAACGCTTTAAATACAAGGGGTTCTTAAATACAAAACTAGAAAGCATGGTCTTGCTCTTGTCTTGAAATTGCCATTGTTTTGCAGGTAATACATAGACGTTTCGGGCCAGATTCAAATCTCGGTGCCATCGGCTTTCATTGCTCTCAAAATGTGATAGGAACGTTACTATAGAAAGAATACGTAGTATAGTATGAGTACAATTAAGGTTAATAATTATAATCTAAAACCATGGGAGCGAAGGAGCAGGTGGTACCGTGTGACCTTGTGATGGCAGTTTGTTTGGCTTATTAAAAACCTGGCTTCTACTTTTTCTTGGTGTCCAGATAGGGACATGGCACGGCCATCTTCCCATACACAATATATCTCATTTAATTCCCATGGGTCCAACTTTGTTTTCTCTGCCTCTGTGTCTAGTGTGATATGTCCCTCTCTTTTCCTCTTTTACCCGTTAGTAAGGAAATTTGATTCCCAAATAAAGTTAAAAATGCTTTCTGGGTTCGGATCTACAACACGTAAAGAGATGAGTTGGGTTTTCGTTAAGTTTTTGGCTCCACATACAGCATGAAGACAGGAGATATGAACATATGCTTCCTTCTAAGGTGTTTAAGGTTCAATATTCGCAAAATGGAATCAACAATGGAGGGAATGTGGTGGGGTCTTTCATGATTCATCCCTTAACTTTAATTGATCATTCAATTAAACTTAATAGTGTTTAATGAGTTATGGGTTGTGGTGAGTCCTAAAGTAAGTGAAAAGAGTTATAGGAATGTTAAGAATTGAAATGGTGAGCAGTACTGGTTGTTCCATTCTTGCGAAAGTAAAGAGAGAAGAGGGTTTTTGTTTTGTTTTCATGTGAAGTTGGTTGCCCGTATAATGTGCTGCCATACTTATCAACTTTACACAAATCTGTCGCGCGCTCTCTCACCCTTTACTGTACATCAGAGTGACAAACGGAGAGGACGATACTGGCTCCAGATTTCAACGCTTTACAGTCTTGAAAATTGTGTTTCTATATATATAAACCCAGCGGAGCGAGAGAGAAAAAAGTGGGAAAGAAACAACACGTAAATGTCAAATCCTGCATCTCTTTCCCAGATTGTCGACTCCTTTTACATTTCTGTATTCTATACTATAATAATTTTGAGTGTTATTAACACAACCCAACAAAAACTTTTCGATCATCTACAACTCATCAACATTTTTTATATGAATATATGTAGTTTAGGAATAGTCAGGACAGTATTTACTTACATGGGTATGTATGTTTCACTCTCCTCAAAATGCATGGTCACGTGCCATCTTTCTTTTTTCTCTGCGCTCGTGTCTCACTCAGAGGTGGCTCCAATGGAGGAGTAGTTGAAATGGAGGAAAAGAAAAACTTTCGTGGGGTAGCTTTTTTGTTCAAGTCAATTTGGTGCCTACATCGAGAAAGATGAGTGGTACTCGTTTCTCTGTAAAGCCAAAACAAGCTAACAAAAATCTTTTAAGGACTATCAGCAGTCAATGCACACACTGCCCCACGATGGGTTTAATTTAATCAGATAAGATTAACAAACTACCTGTACTAGAGGGGAAGACTTTTTTAGCACCTAAAAGCACCATAGGATAGGTTGCAGCCATTCTAATTAGTGAAGAAAAGCATAGTCAAAGTACAGTAAGGCCTGATTATGCTTTTGCATGTACACAGACTCCAGGTCATCCCTTTACTTACTATTCGGTAGCTGCTCCTATCTATATGCTATTCATTCCGTGTTACTTCCATAGCTAGCTAGCTTCGAGCTTCAAATAGTTGCCTCATGGTCACCCTAGTTGATGTGAGGTCAAAAAGGGCATATGGAACGACTTTAACGTTATGATATCAATTAATTTTCAAAAAGAACTGTCACTTCCCAATTAATTTCCAATCATATAGCTTCTTCCTGATTTAATTGGCTAAGTTTGAAATTACAAGCGATGACATGGATCCCAAGTTCACTGTGAAACTGTTCTTAAGAAACAAGAATGACAGGAGCCTCAATTTCAAGTGTCAACTCAACAT
Organism: Erythroxylum bequaertii; assembly: GCA_024520955.1. Lineage (NCBI taxonomy): Eukaryota > Viridiplantae > Streptophyta > Magnoliopsida > Malpighiales > Erythroxylaceae > Erythroxylum > Erythroxylum bequaertii. The sequence continues at coordinate 7,476,260 of JANIJF010000004.1, read as the reverse complement.
CTGGACCTCTGACCCTTGAAAAGGAAGCCCTTTGAACTCTTTACTTCTATTTCGGCCCTTGTACTGAATTGACGATTTTCTTGGGTCTATGTTGTTCTCTGTCAAGCCGGAATCCTTGAACTTCAAGAAGCCCAGGATGCAACAGCCTGTACCACTATTGACCAATTACAACAACAGCTATAGAAGAACTTTCCATGATCTATCTCATTTTAAAGAAATATTTAATTTTCAAATTTTCTTGAAAATTTTTCAGTAAAACGATCGTTAAAAGATTAATAATAAAATGTGTTATATAAAAGTATATATAAACTAATAAAAATATCAACATGAAAACTTAATTCATTTTAAAAATCTAATTCAAATAATTTAACTCGACATAAATTATTAAAAACTGTAAAATTTAGGGTCTTGTTCGAGTTGAGTTCAAATGAATAAGGTCAAATTTTAAATGTGGGTTAGATAGTTAAATCAATAACTTTTTATTTTTTTAGTTTTTTAAATACAAAATTCATATAAATTCAAAATTAAAAAATCAATAATTTAAAAAAATAGGATCCTTTAAAACACCTGATAGCCACATGCCTTTTATTCTAATTATAATAATCATCATTAAGATTCCAATTATCATTGGTAGCAAGTTGATCCTCAAATCATGAGCTTCGGAAAGGGCATCTTCAAATATGACTGCAACTCAGTATCTTCTACTAAGTACATTAAAAAGAGCTGGATTATACTGCTAAGTTTAGTAATTGCTTATGTTTTATTATTCATCAGCATGACGTTTTCTTTCTCTTTACTAATGCTGTTCTTATCTAATTGTAATCCCAATCATTACTTCACATCTAAAGATTGTGCTTTTCATATCTAGTACTAAGCCAATGTGACATAGAGCGCCGCCCACTTGTCAGTTTAACTGTGCTCGAAAACAAGCTCACTTCAGCTCCATTTGAGATAGTTCATGAGCCGCCGTTTCATTTTAGATTGGTCCATTTCTCCAGACTTAACCCAGACGCAAGAAATGCTATGCTTTTAATGATATTCCTTCGCCGAATACAAATAAAAACTGCGGTCACTTTGGTGTCGTCCGTTGTCTTCGTCCTACATTTACTTATGTAACACAATACCAAGCTTATCTTCTTCCCATCGTCTACCTTAAAACCGCCACAAGAGGGTTAGTCTGATCTGAAGGGGATTTCTCATGAATATAAGTTTATACTTAAGAATGTTTAGCTTATACACTCCGCTGAGTCCTGCAGGCGATGGGATTTCTGGCAAGTTAAGTGACTATTACGGGACAAAGGGTCTGTAGTACCACGTGGCCATAATACGACAAAGACCTCGAGGACACTTGTCCCCCACCACCCCAGGCACGTATACTTCCTATCTTAACAAGCCTTGCTACGTTGAACCATAGGCTCTGCGACACGTGCACATGTGCCACGTAATACACCCAACCGAAGAATAATAAGACGATGAAATTAGATGGTATTCCTCTTTATTGCGTGATAACTGACAGCTGAAAGCTACGTCGTCCTATCCAGCGGCTCTTATTGGTTTTCATTCTAGGGTCACAATTATATCTTTAAATTATCTATTTGTAAACGAATCCTCACTTGAATTGAATAGGCTATTTATAAAAGGTAAAGTTCTGATCTCAAATTTTAAACTATCGCATATGTAAGAACGATTCGAACCCACAATCTCGCGTGTAATCCCCTTTATTTCATCGTTTAGAACCAAAAGTCAGGCAGGTGCAGACTCTCCCTAGCGACAGTGACTCGACCCATGTTGATCCACAGGGCTCAATTCGACTTTGCATGTGACTCGAACCAGACAATTGCCATGGTCCTGACTTCTCCTCCTCCGTGCATTGGCCCAGTCACTCTTTCCTACGTCTATGGAGAAGAAATGAAATCTCCTTAGATTAAACATTAATGTCATTATGTAATAAAAATTAGTGAAAACCAATAGCGAAACAGCGTGATTCATGGCAGCCGACACTGAATGCTTCCGGACAAGAATAGCAAGGAGTTGGTGACAATGAGGAGGGACACTAATATCTAATTGCATACAAAGAATAGTATGGTCACTAGATATGTTCAATGTCATATATTAGATTATAATTTAATTTAATTAAGATTAGAAGAATAATAATAACTAATAAGTATAAAACCGTACATATATTTTAATTATAATTTAACAATAAATAAATTATATTTTTAAATTCATAATTTTACTTCAATTTTTAATGTTAATCTAAGCTATAAAAATTATTAATCTAAAGCAAAAAAATTAATTTATTGCATATATAATCAAATGCCAAGTGTATGTTGCCATTCATTCATATTCATCAATATAAACAAACTATTTAATAAATTTATTATTATTATTATTAAGAAATCAAATTATTAGGAATAAAGAAATTATAAACTTAATAATTACTGATTTACAATACATTTATATTTATTAATTTTATGGTTCTGTTTGACAATCAACTGATTGTATTAACTAGTAGTCACTGGCGGATCTACAATGGGAACACTTGACCCCGCTGTCTCTAACAAATTTCCTATAAAAAAGTTATTATTTTAAGTTTTGCCCTCATAAAAAAATAAAATTTTACTCCTATTAAAAATAAAATTTTATCCTTATTAAAATTTTGCCACAATTTAAAAAAATTTCTAGTAGTAGTTGAGTATTATTTGAATGGTAGTGTTTAATGAGCAAAATTAATGGTAGAAATTAAAAATAATTATAAGACAATAAAAGGAGTTGTAAAGCCTTGTAATAAAAAGAAAAAGGAGTTGTAAAGCCGGGGAAGAACATAATGAAGCCGACTTTAATTGGCTTGGAGGTTTCTTTCGAGGCTGGAGCTTATCCTTAACATGGTCACAGAGGATGAGATCGAGACTAGATCTGTCAGATAATGGACAATTGTCACACAAAGTCACACAAGCAAACGAACCGTACCCTACTAGAGCCTATTAGTTCCAAATACAATATAAGTTAGACCCGGAAAGCCAGAATACGCCCATGAAAATCAATAGCTTATTATATAGAAGAGAAACATCATCTGTTGATCCCAAGCACACACACACTCCAAAATATTCACTAATCACGAGTACCTCGAGTAGAGCGTGATTTAAGGATTTGAAGTCGAGTTCTGCAAGACTTGCAAATCCCAAGATGTTCAATGAAGGAAAATATTCTCCACATGTAGCTGAACCATTACGTTGCAGGAACACAATATCAACCACGAGAAAGAAGAAGATCAAGAACAAAAGGAGGTTCAGTGATGAGCAAATTAAATCGTTGGAAACCATGTTCGAATCTGAATCAAGACTGGAGCCTCGGAAGAAGCTGGAGCTGGCTAAAAAACTTGGGTTGCAGCCACGACAGGTTGCTATATGGTTCCAGAATAAGAGAGCTAGATGGAAGTCAAAACAGCTTGAAAGAGATTACAGCATATTGAACGCCAATTACAATAGCTTGGCTTCAAGGTTTGAGGCCCTGAAGAAGGAGAAGCAAGCTTTGATAATTCAGGTATATATCTGATTGTGTAGAATAGTCAGATATTACTACTAAGACGTCGTTGTTGTTGTATATATACGGATTGCTATTTCATCCTCTAATGTTAAGCTGACTGGAGATTGTTCTTAAATGAATAGTTGCAAGAGCTGAATGGTTTCACCAAAAAGACCGGAGAGGAAGGAAAAAGTTGGGTGCAGGATGCGGGAGTGAACAGCAGTGAAGGTGAATCAGACAATGGAGACAGCAACAAGTGTGAAACAGAAATGAAGCCTAGCTTGTCATCATTTGATAGATCAGAACATGGACTAGGAATTCTGTCAGATGAAGATAGTAGTATAAAGGCTGAATATTTTGGGATTGAAGAAGAACCCAACCTGATGAACATGGTGAAACCTGCTGAATCTTTGACATCGAAAGAAGATTGGGAGGGTTTAGATTCTGATGAACTGTTCAATCAATCAGGCAGTGCTTGCAGGTGGTGGGAATTCTGGGCCTGATCAAATAAGCACATCCAACAGATCATGGAAGCTAGCTAGCTGGAGGTTTGAGAATAATTTTCTTGCATCTTGATGAGCCACAAACGAGCACAACAAAAGAAATCAATGAAATGTATCAATGGGGAAAGGAGCTACACTGCATTAATGGAAAACTTCAGTAATCTGTCCTCTTGTTGCAGTTGTTAATCCTGGAAATTCTGGTTTTACTTCTTCACATCTTTGCAAATTGCAATCTCGTCTAGTTTGAGAAGCAGAGTTTGGTAATATCAGTAAGGGAAAAAAAAAACAAAAACAGACGACTTAATAGCTCTACTGATTAGATCAAGCAGAAAGATAGAACATCGCAAGTGCTACAAACGTGTACACAGGAAAAAAGAAATGCTGCAATATCATCCATCACAAAGTTTGTTCTCTTGTCGGGAAGAACTTGAGGGGTTTAGTTTTCTCTGCAATGCTTGTGTATTTTGTTTCCGTGAGATGTTCAGTTCAACTGGTACACTTGATCAAACCCAGTCCAGATTTGAAGTTTTAGCCATTAGCAAAAATCTAATACGGGAGTAATTATATAGAACTAATTGCTATAAAACAAAAATAGTCAATCACAATTTGACAGAAATGCTTACTATATGTAAAACAAACGTATTCAATCACAGCTTTGACAGAAATGATTCCATTCAACAAAAAACTCATCTGGGTATATGCACATGTACTTGAACATAGATTTTGTGTAGTTGATATCTTTTTTCATGCTCTGTAGTTAAACTGCCAAAAAATATGTCAAAGAGTTCGTACTGTGGAGATGGAATCATTACTGATGACGAAAAGGTCAGATATGTCAGCTCACGATTTAAGCTGCTGATTTTCATTATCAATTGACCCTTTCACATTCTCATTCCAACGGACTTCCTTGCTCAAATGCCATAAAACATTTCTAACCGACTATCTCCGAGGAAACGATGTATCCGACGGCAGAGCTTCCTTTCTAGTGGCTGATGGGTCCTACTAACCACAGTGCAATCCTACATCATTTGATGTTTGGGTCAAGAGAAGGGTCCCACCTCTTTCCGTTACATTCTTGATCCTTCACGAGCGCCGTCGCCTTCATCGGACCCTGTTGTCAGAAACGAGATGTCGTTTCTCTGAGCAGCCTCCCACAGCTTCTCTTTCTTTCTCTTTTTTTCTTTTGCCTTTTAAGTCACTTTTTTTCTTTTTTGGTGCTTTGGCTAAGGAATAATTTACCAAATCGATAAAACTCAGCTCAGAGAACACACAAAGAGAAGAGTAAGATAAAGGTCAGTAATGAACGACCTGTCGAGTGTAGTAGTGAGAGAGCAGAACAAGCGAAGTAATTGGAATCCAGTACCAAGTATAGCTATATACATTGCAGTGCCTCTCTTCTTCATTGGTCTCTCTGTTTCAGTTTTCATACTCGTGGTGGTCCACAACGTTTCTTTCTTTCTTTCTTTCCTCTTCCTATCTGGTTTTGTCATTACTTTCATTGCTTGGAATACATACAATTGGAGGCATAAAGCTGCTGTTATTTGCTTTCTACACTCCTTTCCCGACTCTGACCTCGATACCGCTCGTGAAGGTCAGCTTGTTAAGATCACTGGGGTATTACATTATCTTCCCTCTTTTTGTTTATTGGTTTATTGCACCTTTAGGGTTTATTTGTAGCTTATTGTGGCATAAAGGTCCATGTTTGGTTGTTAATTAGAATAATGGATGGTAATGTATCAAACAGAGATGCTGTAATTTGTTTCTTACTATGCAGAGAGTGAAATAAAGATAGCAAATTTGACTTGCAGAACCTGAGCTTCAAGAGGATTTCTGTTGAATGAGTTGCTAGCAGTGTAAATTTAGACAGTCAAAAGACATAACTAAATGCTATGGTGCTTGTCAAGATAAATGTGGGTTTTAACACTCAGATAATTAAGGATTTATATTCCTATAGATCTGTTGATTAACTACCTGTGGGCATCGTTGGCTTTTGTGTTGTGAGATTGTAATGTTGTTAGAACGAGGGATTATATAAGAAGTGGTGGTCAATTAAAAACTTAACAGTGATGGTGACCTCAGCATAAATCTGAAATGATAGCGATGAAGGATATCGGTTGGCTTATGTATAGCTTCCTTGCTTCTGTTTTTCTGCAGTTACCAAGCAAGAAACTGGATGAACATTTCCTGATTAAGTAAAACATTCCCCATGCTGTTGTCTAAAGTTTCGGTTTCATGTTGATGACGGAGGTTTTTATTCATTTGTGCTCGCTTGATAACTTGTCACGTCTAACTTTGTGAGTTGTTGGTGTTAGCGTAATCTATGATCCATTCTTTAGCCTCATTCTACAACTAGAATATTTGGGTTGGTTGATTTCTTTGACATGCAATCAGAACTGTTATGAGTGAAAGGTCTCAAGGTCTAGACATGCCTCCTTCCTTTGCGATAGATATGTGATTTGTTGTATTTGTGTTGCATGTTAGAATGGTGTTTGATCCAAAATTTGCGCTTCTTGCTTTAGCTTAAGACAAGGGGGTGTAGAATGGTACTTGAATTAGTTTTTGTGCCTTGTACTTCAACACAGGTTCTGGCGGCATGCTAAAATGGTATTTGAATTATTTCTTGAGAAGCTTAATATTCTAGACACTGTATTGAAGGTTTTGGAGCCAAGAGTAGTTTTTTATCATTCAACACTTCCCTAGAAATTGTGCAGTTGGTTAAATTGATAAGCTACTAGGTGCTTTTGGGAAAAAGTGTGAGTGTTTGATCGAAAGTCCATCTTAACAGTTTTGATTTGGGAAAACATAGTTTTGTTCCAGAGAGTGTTTTTTAGGCTTGCTTATATGGAAAACGGTGCTTTCAATATTTAACAAAATCATTAGAAGCTCTCTGAACAAGTTTCTCATTTTTAACAATATAGATATTTTTAAAAACTCCTGCTTAGTTCATTGTTCAATAGCCTTTATCAGATAGTTGGTTGACTAGTAAATTCTGCTGAGCAGAAGATCAATTACATATATTGATCTCTTCATTTTTAGCTTGCATCCTGTGGGAGTACTTCTTTGGAATCTTCATATGAAAGGGCCTCTAGATGCGTCTATGCATCAACTCTTTTGTATGAATATGGAAGATTTGGACTGACACCAAGTGATTCTCCAACGTCATGGTGCAGATGGACTTTAACGTTCTGTGAGGCAAGGATATTTATCTTTTTATATATAACTATGATCTTCAAGTACTCTGTTCAAGAAACTTAATCAATAAATAGGTATGCAGTAGAGACTTGAATTCAGGCGGGTACCTGATGCCTGCTTGTTATGTGCCTTACTCTGCCAGTGTTTTTCATCCGATAGTCTCCCTATGAAGATGCCATTCCACATAATATTTTACCTGTTAACTGATATCAAGGCTGGAGTGAATCATGGTACGCCAGTCAAAGTTCCAAATATAGAACAAATTCATTTTGCACTAATGAAACTAGTACCTGTTGATACTTTCTCCCTTCAATACTTTTATTGGTACTGCGATTATGGTAATACTTTTCAGTAATAAGTTCATTATAATGTGAGTGTTACTTAGTGGTGCATAGTTTAGTTATACAAGGAAGGCTGAGTTTTATGAAAAAGATTTTGCAATAAGTTCATTATACATGTTTTCTTGAAAAAAAAAACTATTATTGGCTTATTGCCTCTAAAGAGCTCGTTTGAATTTTCAAGTTCTTCTAGCCCAATGTGATTGGATTTCTACCCAACAGAGGTTCTCCACGGACTTCTTCATAACTGATCAAAAGTCTGGTATTAGAGCGACTGTAAAAGCTGGTTCCGGTTGTAAAGTTGTTCCTCTGATTGTTGAGACAAATCTTGTCTCCACCACAAGACAATGCAGAATTCTATCACCTCACCTCAGAAAATGGCTGCAAGAAAGGAATTTATCAACCCAAGCCCGTGTACTGCGCCTGGAAGAAGGGTAACCTATTATTACTGGGGTAAACATATTTCTTTTATTATCTGCATGCTTTACATGATTTTATAATCTAGGTGTCAATTTATATTGGCAGTTATGTACAAGAAGGCAGCTTTGTAACTGTAATAGGAGTGCTCCGTAGAAACAATGACATTTTGATGATAGTTCAGCCGCAAGAACTCCTCTCTACAGGGTGTTTGTGGCAAAAGCTTCTTTTGCCAGTAGATATTGATGGCCTGGTCCTAGGGGTCCCAAATATTCAGACACTTCAACAAGGATTAACGACAATACTTGAACATTAGCGTATAACCTTGGGGGGTATAGGAACATGCAGTCCTTGGAGCCGGTTGGCTACTCAATTTTCCCCCTGTTTTCGTTCTAGTGTAGCTGTTAACGAATATTCGAATGTAAAATTTAAGCATCTGGAAGGAAAGTTTCATTTTTAAGCTGTACATCTGGACAGAATTATCTAATCTCGAGCTACTTATTCATCTTTGTCCTCTTTTTCGAAGTTAGTCAGTTTAAGCTCCTTGTAGGCGTTTCATATAAAGGATGTGATTTCTCCTCCCCCTGGAATGATCAACGAAACTAGTAGATTAGAAAACATTAAAGAGCAAGAGCATACAAGGGGAATCAAAGTTTGAGGCCTTTGATAGACCTAAGGACTCCAAGGTGGCAAACCTTAAAGACTGCCTCACCATCACCTCTTGTTCCAATCTCCAAGGATGTCGAGTTGGGCTTGCTTTAAGGTTGAGGCGAACACTAGAACACGATCACAAAGTTAACATCTTTTGATCTTCGACAACCCACAGTTGTCGCTTAACAGACTAATCTCATAATGGGCTTCTTTGACAGGCTGATGGCCCTTTGGTTTCATATCCACTCGACGATTCGAATGTTTTTAAGTCCCGAATTCAAGACTTTAGAACCATTTATAAACTTGGCTTCAGATTAAAATTTATTTTTAATCACTTAAATTAATTATATTATTTTAATTTTCAGTCACAAGTTGTTAAATTATTCAGTTTGAACACAAAGTTAACGGAGTTCAAAGGGCAAATTCTCATATTATCAAATATATGTATTTGGTGAAGCATTAATCGTAATTGGTAGTCTTTGCACCTAATGAAACACCCAACATCGGCGAGGACAAGAAGTGGCGATAAGATTTCTTGTCTTAGACAATTCAAGAAATTTCCAGCTCTATTCGACTGGGGAAACATTTATATGGTTCACTACTTTAAGGGCATCCACATGGTATATGCCCACTGCAAAATCATTATGATCCTTGATAGCAATTCTGTCTTCAAATCTTTTGCCTTTTTTCATCAAATCACTTTCTTTTATTCCATGTCTTGTGCACTTCCATTTATAAGGTACAGTCGGCATCAGAATTTTCTTGACAAGTCACTTTTTTCTCATTTCACCTTTGTTCTTTCTCGTAAATGACCCGAGTTTCCTTTCTCGCACCATTCAACAGACGCATTAGCTACAATGTACTAGTTCTTGTTGTTCTGTTTATAGAAGATTAATTACTTATTATGTCGACTAAATTATTGCCATTCGAAAGAGAAACTTCTAACTAATGACAAAACTCGTCTTGCTTACTTTAATTTGGTGAAAGAAAGGGTCAATAAGTTAAATGCATCATTACATTCCTACATACAAAGACCTCATCACCCCACAAAACCATGCACTAAAACTACACTAAGTTATATTCGTTGATTCTAATTTCAGTTCTTGCAGTATTGATAATATATCGGACGTTGGAACACCAAGAGATCTTACTTCTAGTAAGCAGATGTAGTAACCCTATTCAGGGATTGTCCTTTTCCCAGCAACAATCAGCAGAGTAATGGCAGAAAATTAGGTATCACGTAGCTTCGTGTTTTATTTAATATAAAAAAAAATGGACATGCGGCATTTACGAAGACTAGGTATTAATTTGGCAGATCCTACCTGCCTCTTCAAGACTGAATAATCCCCAACAGACCTCAGCACTAAATTACACAAAAGCGAAGTAACTTTAAACGACTGGAAAAAAAGCACTACTCCTTCGCTTCTCTTCATTAGTTGTTGACTTCTGAGTCAATACGCCTCTGTCTACTTAATTCCTTTATTAGTAGTGATCAGGACCAATCTTGAAAGCTTCTTATCTTTCTTTAATGTATGTTTTTGTCCTACCACCTCTAGGAAATGAGATGGAAGGTGGACCGGCTTGTTTCTCAACAAAAACAATTAGACAGGTGCACCAAATCTGATGGGAGCAGAAGCACATTCCTTTGCTTCTCCACAAAATCTTGGCATTTACCTAAAAGTTAGATTTATCTTCTCCGTGCAATTTAGAAACAGTTTTAAATTATATGCATTCAATGCAATCCCATGACCATGCAAGGAAGACAATTAGTACTTCTCCTTCATATTTTTCTTCTTTTTTGTTCCACCTTGACCAAGTTGTGGACTTTGTCCATTTGAAAACAATAGTGTACAGTGGGCAACAATAAGTAATTACTGTAATAACGGTTGTTAAATTTTGGATAAAAGTAGAAAACTTGTCCATTATAAAAAAAATATTCTTATTGTAGAAAATTACTTTTAAAATACTTGGCAATATTTCTTTTAATTCTTGCCCAATTGTTTGAACAAAATTTATTATTAAAATCAAGTTAAAACAATTTATACAAAATTTTAATTATAAAAAGGCAACATATTCGGTACACATCTAAGAAGGGTCATAATGATTGCAGCCTTATCCTTTGTATTTTTAGAAAGAAGTTGTTTCCGTGATTCGAACCTGGTCGGGTCGGCCACGCTGGGCCCGGATCCAGTCAAGACGACCCGAGGGCCGATCGGTCCATTCTCCAAAGATCA
>JANIJF010000004.1:7425245-7437197 GCA_024520955.1 Erythroxylum bequaertii | reverse complement strand
CAGAGAATGCAGAGAAAGAATCTTGTTTTATATATAAAAAAAAAGTATGAACAGGCACAAGAAAAACAAAATATCATAACCAAAATAGTGGCTCACAAGGTATTTCCCAACCTAAAAATGCTAACCTCACTATTTTGTTACTCACTAACCCTTTAGGAAAATTTCTCCTAACTTTAGAGCATTTGATTTGCTCTAGTTTTCTTTTTATGCTTTGTTATATTTTTCTGAAGTAGGGAGTGCCTTATATAGGCACTCCACTGCAAAAGACAGCTGGCTGCAGCTGTCTTCTTATATTTATTTCATGCAACACCAAAATCGATGCCGCAATTGTTTTTTCAAATATGGCATCCCTCCATGTGAGAGGGACTCATATCTAACAATCTCCCCCTCCAGATTACATGGACGACTCTATCAAGCCTGCTACTGATCGACAATGCTCGAACTTGCCTTTTGGTAGAATCTTGGTTAATATGTTTGATCCATTTCATCAGTATGGACTTTTCTAACCGTAATTATTTCGTCTCCGTCACATCTCTGATCCAGTGATATCTCACATCAATGTGTTTTGATTGTGAGTGAAACAAGGAATTCTTACCAAGGTGAATAGCGCTATGACTGTCACAAAATAGCTGATACTGTTCTTGCTTGATATCAAGTTCATTAAAGAACTTCTTCATCCATAGTAACTCCTTACAGGCTTCCGTTGCTGCAATAAACTCTGCTTTAGTTGTAGAAAGTACTTTACACTTCTGTAACTTTGACTACCATGCCATAACTCTCCCTGCAAAAGTAATCAAGTAACCTAATGTAGACTTTCTCGAGTCAACATCTCCAGCTATCTCTACATTTATGTAACTAGCTAACACAAGTTCTGCTCTTCCAAAACATAAGCATATTTGGGATGACCCTCAAAGATACTTGAGAATCCACTTGACTGCAGCCCAATGTTCCTTTCTAGGATTTGAAAGGAAACGACTCACAACTCCAACTGCATGAGCAATATCTGGCCGTGTACAAACCATGACATACATCAAACTTCCAACTGCTGAAGCATATGAAATTCTAGACATTTCTTCCTTCTTTTCATCTATAGAAGGGCACTCTCTGGAACTCAATTTAAAGTGATTAGCAAGAGGACAACTAACCGCTTTAGCTTTGTCCAGTTTGAATCTCTGAAGTACTTTATCAATGTACTTTTCTTGTGACAACCATAGTTTCTTGGCGCTTCTATCTCTGATAATCTGCATGCCAAGAATCTGCTTCGCTGATCCCAAGTCTTTCATGGCAAAAGACTTATCCAGCTGTTTCTTCAGATTGTTGATTCTAGAAACATTCTTACCAACAATCAACATATCATCCACATAGAGCAATAAAATAATGAAATCATCATCAGAGAAGTTCTTCACAAATACACAGTGATCTGAAGTAGTCTTCTTGTAGCCTTGCTCCCCCATAACAGACTCGAACTTCTTATACCACTGTCTTGGTGCCTGTTTTAGACCATATAGACTCTTCTTCAGTCTACAAACATAGTCTTCTTTCCCCTTTTTCATGAAACCCTCTGGCTGCTCCATGTATATCTCTTCTTCCAAATCCCCATGTAGGAAGGCAGTTTTGACATCCATTTGTTCAACCTCCAGATTAAAACTTGCGGCTAGCCCTAGCACTGTACGTATGGATGTCATTTTCACCACCGGTGAAAATATCTCGTCAAAGTCAATACCCTTCTTTTGGCTGAATCCTTTGACCACTAATCTTGCTTTGAATCGAGGATGGTCGTTGTGTTCTTCATGCTTGATTCTGAACACCCATTTATTCTTCAATGCTCTTTTGCCTTCTGGCAACTTCACCAGCTCGAATGTTTTATTCTCATGCAAGGATTTCATCTCGTCTTGCATGGCTTCTTTCCATTTCTTCTTGTGTTCATCATTCATGGCTTCATCAAAGCTTTCTGGTTCTCCCCCGTCAGTTAGCATTACATACTGATCAACTGGATATCTAGTAGATGGTTGTCTATTTCTACTAGATCTTCGTAATGGGACTGGAGAATCTTCAGGTGCTGGTGGTTGAATGTGAACACCATCATCATCCTCTGGTTCAACTTCATTGGGAGCATCTGCATTATCAGCTTCTAGCTGATCATTCTGCACTTCATCTCCAACTTGTCTAGGCACCACTGTTGGAGGATTCAATCGGAAGCTTGTTGAGTCATTATCGGAGCTTGGAACTTCCTTCTCCGCCTTGTTGATATCTTCAATAGTTTGATCTTCAACAAACATAGCATCACGACTCCTGATAAGTCTTTTCTGCACCGGATCATAAAACCTATAGCCAAATTGATCTTGACCATAGCCAATGAATACACACTGTCGTGTCTTGACATCAAGCTTTTTCCTTTCATCTTTAGGAATGTGGACAAACGCCTTGCAACCAAAGACCCGCAAATGATCATAGGAAACATCTTTTCCTGACCACACCTTTTCTGGAACTTCATACTGGAGAGGAACACATGGTGAACGATTTAATGCATACACAGCTGCAAGTAAAGCTTCACCCCAAAATGCCTTAGGCAACTTCGAATGTGAAAGTAGACATCTGACTCTTTCCATCAAAGTCCTGCTCATCCTCTCAGCTACGCCATTCAATTGCGGTGTTTTTGGTGGTGTCAATTGATGTCGAATATCATGCTCCTTACAGTAAGCATCAAATAATCCAATGTACTCTCCACTATTGTCTGTCCGGATGCATTTCAGCTTCTTCCTAGTTTGTCTCTCGACTGAGACTTGAAATTGTTTGAACACATCTAGCACTTGATCTTTAGTCTTCAGAGTATAGGCCCACATTTTCTTGGAATGATCATCATCAATAAAAGTCACAAAATATGTGCGTTACCAAGTGAATTTGGCAATGGTCCGCACAAATCTGAGTGAATCAGATCTAGAACATTTTTCATTCTGGATGGAGGAGAACTCTGAAAAGAAACCCTATTTTGTTTCCCTACTAGACAATCTGCACGTTTCTTCTGATGTATCTGATTTAGACCAGATAGTATATTCCTTTTTACAAGCTGAGTCGTCCATTTCTCACCAATTTGGCCTAGTCTTTTATGCCATAAATCAATTGCATTATCATTTTCCACTATGTTGACAACATCACTGGAGAGCTTTGCCTGCATTATATACAGTCTTGAGTGCTTCTAACCTTTGGCCACTGCTAAGGAGCCCTTAGTAAGCTTCTATTTTTTGTTTTCAAAAATATTTCGGAAACTTTCATCATCTAGCCTGTTTACAGAAATCAAGTTCAGACGCATATCAGGAATATACCTGACATCTTTCAACAACAATCTTGAACCATTTGCTGTCTCTAAAGAAACATCTCCTTTGCCAACAACATTTGACAGATTTCCATTTGCCATCTTAACAACGTCATAATTCCTAGGTGTGTAAGAAGAGAAAAATTGTCTGTGAGACGTAACATGAATAGTAGCTCCATTGTCAACTATCCAACTTGTTTCTTGCGACACTAGGCTGGCTATCTTTGTATCAATAACAAGGTTGAATACATCAACAATGTTACTTTGTTCATCATCACTGCTTTCTTCTATCTTCACATCTTTGCCTTTTTCCTTCTTTAACTTTCGGCAAAATTTCATGACGTGGCCTTTCTTCTTGCAGTAATGAAATTTCGCATTTGCATATCTGTTTGACTTTCCTCTGCTCTCGTCTCTGGACTTTGGACCTCTGGATTGTCTCCTTTCTCTATTTTCTGTAAGCAGAACATCTGAATGTGATGAAGAGGCTGCATGTTGTGATTTACATCTCATATCTTCATTTAGTATATCGCCTTTAACAAACTCCATATTTAATGTGCCATTTGGTGTAGTATTTGTCAAAGACACCTTCAAAGTCTCCCAAGACTCTGATAATGAAGCTAGCACCATTAGAACAATCACCTCGTCGTCAAACTTTATGCCCATCTTTGATAACTGATCAACCATCCCTTCCATATTGCTTAAATGATCAGCTACAGAAATACCCTCTTGGTATTTTACCTGCATCAATTTTGTTAAATAAAATAATTTGTTGTTGCCGGCCTTTGAAGCATACAGTTGCTCCAGTTTATTCCACAATGTTCTTGCATAAGTCTTGTTACAAATGTGATTGTACACATTATCATCGACAAACTGTCGAATATAACTATACACTCGTTCATGCTCAAACTCCCAATCTTTGTTAGACATCTCCTCAGGTTTAGTTGTCAAAAATACCGGCAAATGCATCTTTGTAATCATCAAGAGATCCTTCATCTTGGTTCGCCATATACGGTGGTTAATACTGTTTAGATTGATCATTTTGCTCGTTTTCACCTCCATTTGCCAAATTAAGCCAAATTTGAGAGAACTGACCTCAAAGGTGGAACCAGGACATCAAAATTTGGCAAAAAGATATCTTCTAAGTTTTTCACAACGGGACCAAAATAGTATCATCGAATCTCACTGAAATAGTACCGCGGACCTGGTAAATAGTAACTTGTAAATAGTGCTCATCGGAATAGTATTATCGGACCCCACTTAAATAGTACCGCGGGATCCGGTAAATAGTAACTTGTGAATAGTACCGCAAATAGTATCGCGGGACTCGTTGCTATTGCTACACAGTGTCGTCACCTTGTAAATTTATTAAAAACAATTGGAGTCCTATTCATCACCTTTGTCGTTTTACGTCAACTTTTTGAATGGATCACGCCAAAAAATTCGTTGTAATTTTGTCTTCCCGGTGACGTACTTCTTTTCAAAAAATACCTTTAATGACGACATAGTTTTGATACCACTTGTTGAGTGCAGTGGATATATTTTGTGAAAAAGAAAAATAAAATGAGCAAAATGGACACAAAATTTTTAACGTAGTTTACCCTTAATTTTGAGCTAAGTCCACGGACAAAACTCAAAATAATTCTTCCATTATTATAAATAGTAGGTATACAGAGATAAAACCAAAATAGTGGCTCACAAGGTGTTTCTCAACATAAAAAATACTTACTTCACTATTTTGTCACTCATCAACCCTTTAGAAATATATTTCTTAGCTTTGGAGCATTTGATTTGTTCTGCTTTTCCTTCTATATTTATTGTGCTGTTGGTATGAAGTAGGGAGTGTCTTATATAAGCATTTCACCGCGTGAAGATAGCTGGCAATTGTCTTCTTACATTTCTTTCAACTAATGAGGCACTGAAATCGGTGATGTAATATTTGATCAAATATGGCGTCTCTCCGTGTGAAGAAGGGCCCATTTCCAACAGTATTTCCGAACAGAAGAAATAAAAAAACACTCGAAAATGAAAAGAAGAATTTAATTGTAGTTGTAATGAAGTTGAGCTTTGTAGAAATAGAAGCTATTCCGTTTCATTTTTTCTTTTTTAATCTCTCTTTGTCCCATTTCTTGCTCTACGCAGGTTTTTGCTTCCCGATGAGATTAATACAGGTTAACTCAAAAGGACTCGTCACCAATTTTTACCAGATGCAATGATCTCTTAGGCACTCCAAGAAGCCAGCTCATCGTACCATCCACACGACAGGACGTGCTCAAAACATCTTCGCTTATTTTGTCGAGGCAGCAATAACAGTAATGAAGTTTGTTCTGTGAAAGGTGTTAGCTAACTTGGAAAGTCCGGCCGTTGAGGCCATCTTTGCCTTTCCAACGTTAGATTGAGGTGGGGCTAATAGGAGCACATATAATCAAACACGATCCAGAGAACTAGCATCCAAAATCTGTCAACTATCCTTTTAGGTTTTGACAGCGGTCCATACACGCTGCTTGTTAAGTTGTTTAGGAATTAAAGAAATAATGGCAGTTTTTTGTGTGTGTGTATTGAATACATTTTTTACTATCTAATATTCATAAATTATATATTTTAAATAAATTATTTAACAAGTCAAACAAATTTGAATTATTGCATCTCCTAATATTTGAGCTTGAAGAACCAGTTGAACCATCTTGAAGACAATTGACAGGATTTTGTAAGATCATGACAGTGCCATTGGCGATATGGCTACATCACGATCCTTCTTGTGGTCCTGCCCTTATGGCCACACTCTTGCCATCTAGCACCAGCAGCAAAGTGGGTACATATTGAATTGGCAACTCACGGAAAGGCTCTTTTCGGCCCTAAATGATTGATGCAAGCGTCCAAAAACACACACATGAAGAGTGTTACATCAACTGCTGGAACTCTTCAAGTAACAGGACACAAATTTCATTTGCCCGAATAAAAAGCTTCCAATTTCCATTCGGCCCCAATCCACTTTGGATTATGGGGGCAGAGATGGGTTCATGGTTGCATATGGGGCTATGGGCATTGGGGGGTTTTCTAATAATATGTTCACTGTTCATGTATTTGTGTTATTGCACACTTTGGAGGAAATTGTATCATTGGGCTCACGGTGATCTGTCACCACTGAAGGTCCAGTGCCCATAAATGTAATAACCTGGGCCGAGCACTACACAGGTTGGGATTCATATTTTGCAACGAAGTTGTGAATATTATACTGAATTTTTATACCATGTGAATATTATTACTGAAATTCTTATTCTAATATGATATAATAATGATATCTATCAACAATGAATAATTTTAAAATTATAAAATAAAATTTATTTTAATATAATTAATTTTTCGTTAAGGTTAAAATTTTAAAAGATATTTAAAATTTTGACTTAATTTATTAAAATTAACACATTTTATTTTCTAAATAAAATAACTATTAATTTAAAATAAATTTAAGTTTAAATATCTTTAAATATGCAAAGATTAAACCATTACTCAACCAAGATTTTTAGGGAGGAAAAAATCTTTTAATAATCTAAAATTAACAACAACTAATTTCTTTCTTTTATAGGTAAGTGGTCCCATTGTAAGTTCTCGATAGGTAGTAAGTCCATAGGTTTAACTCTATAACCATAACCAAAAAAAGTCCATAGGTTTAACTATATACCCGTAACTAAAAAAACTAAGGTTGTTAAAAATAAATTTCTTGGTAAGAAACAAATCTATTTCTTGGGCTTCTATTATAGAAAGGATTGTTAGTAATGATGAAGTAATAAAATAAAAACTTACAAGGTATATTGACAATTGAAAATTTTCTAGAATTAAGAAAGACCAAATTTACAAATAGTCAAAGTCAAGTTTCTTTCAAAAATTAGATTGTACTATTAAAGCATAAGAGAAATGCATCATTTTATCAAGACCTTTAATGTTGTATACTTGTCATCCCAAAGTTATATGAATATATATAATGAGAAACTTTTAACTATATTCATATAAAATTCGTGCAGGTAGAAATAAGCCCTTAATAAAAGAAGGGTTAAATAATTCAATTTAAATAGTAATAACAAATACTCGGTTCTATACTACGTCTCTTTACTTGATATTTTCTCAAACTTCTCTCTACCTACTCCACCTGATTTTGCCTTTTCACCCGTGCTTCTTACTATTTTTGGAAACATTTTGTACCTTATCTGTGTTGTTTCTTCTTTTGACCAGGCGCTTCCAGCTTCGTAATTGAGATTTCTACCTTACCAACAAGCCCTTCCATGGCTTTGCACTCGGTGAAAAAGGTGGATGAATCCTCTATTTCTACTGAAGACTTTCTAGCCCTATCCTGAAAATCACTCACACCAAAATCTAATGAAAAGTTCACTCAATAGAGGTATGAACATAACCTAAATCAGAGGAAAAGGTCACTCAGTAGAGGCATGAACATAATGCAAAATCTAGGGTTGAAGAATTGTAACTTTTAGAGCTTGGAAAATGAAACTGCACATACAATACAATAAAGAAGCACTCAAGCATTATCAAAATGTAGTCAAAGATGGTGTCATTTCTCCTCTAATTGAATTACTTAAGGTTGGATCTCTAGTTTGGTCCACAACCTTAACTTGATTTTTTTGGAATAAGAGGCTAGCTTTTCCAGTAATAAATGCTTGGGTAAGAGTTAGATGGGGCAAGAAATGATAAGACAAAGTGATGCTTAGAGAAGATGGAACAATCTTGTTCAAATTTTCAAATGATTCTATATTAAATGAGATAATTGAACAAGGGCCATGGCATATTAGAGAACAACCTTTATTCATTCAAAAATGGAAGCCTAGCATTGGGTTGGAAAGAGGTAAAATAGATACATTTTCAATATGGGTGAATTTTCATAACTTGCTTATAGAATTTTGGACCATTGAGGGACTTAGTTTTCTATCAAGCTCTTTGGGCAAGCCAATTTATATGGATTCCCAAACAGATTCTATAAAAAGAATATGTTATACCAAATTATGTATTGAATTCAATAAAAACTCAATGTTGCCGAACAACACGCCTGTTATAAGGTTAGGGAAAATGGTGAGTTGGAGAGGATACAAATCCTTATAACTTACTCTTGGAAACCAAAAAATTTCATTAAGAAATGGGTACCTACTAGCAAGGTTTACACAACCAGGTTGCAAGAATAAATTATAAGGACAAAACCGAATAAAATGCAGCAGCAAAGAGACTTGAGCAACCCCAATGAAAATGATATAACCAGAGGGCATTTAGTTCAAACTGATGTATAGGTTGATTCACTCAACCTAGATGAAACTAGGAAGGAAACCAAAATGAACCAGTTGGAAATTGGAGTTTCTAACATAATGAATGAAGAAACTGAAGCAGAATTTGTGAAGTTGGGAATAAATGAGACTGAAATAAACCATCATACGCTACTGAAATATCAAGCACGATTTGCATAGAAACTGGAATGCAAGTAGTGAACAATTGATTATCTGAAGCATAAATTGTGAAGTTGGAAGTAATTGAGGTTGAAATAAATTATCATTATGTTGGAATATCAAGCACGATGTACACAAAAACTAGAATACAAGCTGTGAATAGTGGAGTATCCGAGGAGTTCAAAACTCAAACTTGCAATATAAGAAGAAAATCTACAAGAAAAAAGGGAAGCACAAAAACAAAAATAAAGAGGAATCTTCCCCAGTGGCGGTCTTAAGGGGAATCTCCCCCAATGGCGGTCTTAGTTTGGAACACTAAAGGGCTTAATAACCCTTTAAAAAGAGCGATGGTAAAGGAGGTTGTGAAGGATAAGAAGGCTTATTTAGGACGCCTTAAAACTAAAATAAAAGATCCCTAGTTATTTATTGGTTCTAAGTTTTTGGGTGTAATTGGCAGCTTATCTCTAACCACACTTGACATTGCAGTGGGAGAATTATCAGTCTTTAGAACACATATTTGATTGAAGTCTAGGCTATTGATGAAAGTGACCAATTTATTCAGTTGAAATGTCAGCTGAGAGGTATGAGTCATAACTTTGATTTGTCTTTAATCTATGCTTTAAATTTTATTTTTCAAAGGAACAAACTATGGTTGGATTTGTAAAGGCTATAAAGGAGAATCCAAAATCCCTAGCTAGTGGTGGGAGACATCAATTGCTCCCTAAACTCGATAGAAATTGAAGGAGGTGAAAAGTTTACTTTTGGATCAACAAAAGAGCTGACTAACTTACTCACCAAGATGGATCTAATGAACCTTAGCTCGACAGATAGACACTTTACATGAACTAATAATCAACAGGGAAAGATGCATATCCAGAAAGCTGGATAAATTAATGGTTAACTCATCTTGTTTATGTTTGTTCCCTCGGTCCTATGGTCACTATAAAGAAAATATGTTTTTGGATCACTCTTTCATGCTAATTCAAAAAATTGCTGAAACCAGAAATGTTGGGGCCCCATTTAGATTCTTCAATGAAATCTCTTATATGGAAGGATTTAGGGAGTTAATCAATAGATGCTGGAATGCAGAGGTTGATGGGTTCAAATCTGAGCAACTTATGCAAAAAACTAAAGCTAGTAATAATAACTCTAAAGGACTTTATTCTTGCAAAATCTTAGAATCTCACTACTCTCAAGAATAAAGTAATTTTTACTCAAGAAAATTGCTATAACTTCCCTCAGAACACTGATTTGAAGTTAGTAGAATTGTAAAGGCTATAAAAGTATCAAGAGGCTTTGAATTTTCGTAATTCAATTTTGAAACAAAAAGTAAGATTTAATTAGATGAGGGATGAAGACTCCAACATAAAATTTTTCCACTCCTCACTACTTTCTAGAATGAATGTCAATAAAATTACTGAATTGTATGACAGCCTGAGTGTTGGTTATTCAAACCAAGAAAGCTTACTAAAGCTAGCTAGAAATTTCTTCATTTAACTAATGGGATTCGAGGAATCTGCTTAGCCAAGCTACAATGTACAAAGAGTATTCAATTTTGAAATAGATCAAAGCCTAAAGAAGTCTTTGGTATGCCCATTTTTAGATAAAGATGTCATAAGAATTGTGTTTCATTTACATCCCTCAAAAGTATATGATCCAAATATTTTTTCAGCATGGTTCTTTTAGAACACATGGGTCATCATAAGCAGATTATTTACTGAGGTTCTATTGGAATTCTTCACCTTTTCCAAAATACCAAAGGAAATCAATCACACTTACATTTGTTTGGTGCCTAAAAAGCAAAATCCCTTGAGCATGGCATATTTTAGACCAATGTCTTGCTACAACACAATATACAAAGTAATTGCTAAGCTTGTTATTGAAAGATTGAAGAAGGTGCTTAGTGAAAATATAAATATTTCACAAGGGGCTTTCATTCCAGAGAGAAATATTGGTGACAACATTCTTCTCTTATAAGAACTAATTAAGGAGTATAACTCAGAGAAGAGAATCCAAAATTGTCTACTAAAAATTAACTTTTATAAAACCTTTGATACAGTCAGCTGGGGATTTATACAGTTATGTCTTCAAGGAATGCAACTGCCAGATATATTTGTGAAGTGGATCATGACTTGAATACAATCCTCTTAACTTAGTGTGCTAGTTAATGGTCTTCCCACAAAACATATTAAAAATGTAAAAGGGATTAGACAAGGGATCCCTTATCTCCCTATCTACTCACCCTTGCAATGGAAGGGCTATCAAGATTACTGAGTAAAACTTATATCCTACAATGGAGGTTTCAAATATCACTATAAATCTAGAGAAGTTAGTTTGAAACACCTCATTTATGCAGATGATCTAATGCTACTCTACGGTGTAGATTCCTATTTTATAAACATAAGGCTCAATGTGCTGACAGTGTTCTCAGAGTGTTCGAGTCTAAAGTTTATCTCTAATAAAAGCTACTTTTATGTCTCCTTTGATGTTAATACCTAAGAAGAACTCAGTAGATTTGCAAGGCTCAATGTACATCCAACTCCCTTCAGATACCTCAGAGTATTAATCACCATTTTTAAACTTAAATTCTTTGATTGTCTCCCACTCGTTGAAAAGATCGAAGCAAAAATAATTGCTTGGAAAATCAAATTCCTTTCATATATTGCTAGACTAATACTCATTATTTCAGCCCTAAGCAGTTTGTATATACATTGGACTACACATATTGCTCTGCCAAAGAAGGTGATAAAGGAGATAGACAAAATTGTGAATATGGATTGGCAAAACAGAAAATTCCAAAAATGATAAGGTTAAATGGAGTGAAGTCACTACCCATAAGGATTAAGGTGGACTTGGAATTATATCCATCATAACAATTCAAAAGGTGCTGATATGCAAAAGAATTTGGAGGCTTTAATAGAAAAAAAGGCCCTTTGGATAAAATGGATCCATAAATACCACCTTAAAAAACTGAATTTCTAACAAATTATTTGTACAAGAGAGGTTTCTTGGATTCTTAATCAATTGTTGAAAGGCACTTTGGATAAAATGGATCCATAAATACCACCTTAAAAAACTAAATTTCTAACAAATTATTTGTACAAGAGAGGTTTCTTGGATTCTTAATCAATTGTTGAAATTGAAAAGTATGGTGTATCCTTGGATTAAACATAAGCTGGGAAATAGTGAAAATACATG
>JANIJF010000004.1:7279254-7297771 GCA_024520955.1 Erythroxylum bequaertii | reverse complement strand
TATATGGTGATTAACACATACTCCTTTACTTGCATTGAGAATCGCAACACTACATTCTAAACCATAATCAAGTGACCAACTTGATTATTCAACTGTGAATAAACTAATTTAGATTCTAATAATATACATGTTTCCTATACATCTTTGTGTATATGAATATTACTTACAAAAGAATCTTAGTACCTTTTGACTAGTTATATAATGTTCATACAAATAAAACCAAACTCTTTTGTTTTATTAATAATAAATGTTTTCATTACAAAAGTAATTGGAAGAAGATTAAGTTATATGTAAATACAATTGCTTTCCAGGGCAATATATTTACATAACTCTAACAATCTCCCACTTTCCCTAAAGCAAGTTTGACATAACCCTCGTTCCCATCCTTGCTAGATGACCCTCAAAACTCATTTGAGACAGCGTCTTCGTAATTGGATCAGTAAGGTTTTGCTCTGTGGGAATCTTTCCTACATTCACTTCACCATGTTGTATTATCTTCCTTATGAGATGATACTTTCTCTCAATATGTTTGGCAGCTGTATGGTTACTAGGTTCTTTAGAATTAGCTATTACCCCACTATTATCACAATAAAGTGTAATGGCCTTTTCTGCCTTAGGAACTACCTCCAAATCATTTAGGAACTTGCGGAGCCAGGCTGCTTCTTTTGCTGCTTCATAAGCAACAACATACTCAGCCTCCATAGTCAAATCAGCAACATAAGATTGCTTAAAACTCCTCCAGACTGTGGCTCCACCTTTTAAAACAAATATAGAACTAGAAGTTGATTTCCTTGAATTAACATCTGATTAGAAATTAGAATCTGTATATCCTGTCGAAATAAGATTACTTCTAGAGTAAATAAGCATTAAGCTCTTCGTCCTACGAAGATACTTCAGTATGCACTTAACCGCTTCAATCTTGGATTGGATTGGAATCTACTTACCACTCCCACTGCGTAACAAATATCCGATCTAGTGCAAAGTATAGCATACATTAAACTTCCAACTACCAAAGCATATGGAATGTTGCACATACATTCAACCTCCTCTTGGGTCTTAGGTGTTTGCTCCTTTGAAAGTTTGATTCCATGTCTAGTAGGTGTGAAACCCTCTTGGAATCTTACATGGCAAACATATTGAACATGTTGTTAATGTTGGTTAATTGAGACAAGGCTATCTGTTTGTTCTTACGATCCCTTATAAGCTTGATCCCTAGAACATAGTTAGCCTCTCCTAAATCCTTCATTGAGAACTATTCATTTAGCCATCCTTTGACCGTAGATAACATTTCTACATCATTCCAAATGAGTAGAATGTCATCAAGGTACAGAATTAAGAAAATAACCTTGCCTTCTTGTATCTTTTTATAGACATAAGGCTCATTTAGGTTTTGTATGAACCCGTAGGTTTTGATAGACTTATCAAACCTAATGTTCCAAAACCTAGATGCTTGCTTAAGTCCATAAATGGATAAACCATTCAATTTGGTTCAGTGATTCAAAAGACATCCTTCAAATATTTTTGGACTGCTCTTGTCCAAAACAGTACTATACACAACTTCCATCTGAAATTTACACATCTTAGAGACTGAATTAGATTCCAATTTCTTCATATCATTTGTAGCTCCATGACTCTAGTTTATCACAAGTCAGAAATCATCTCATTTGGAGTTCTACTGATCCCAAAATCATCAAAATACTGAAGTATGTTCAGTGGGATGACACCAGTTCATGTCCTTTAAGAGTACACTCACTGTACCCGTCCTACTCTTTTCACTCAATATGTCTTACTTCATTTTAGAAAGCTTCAATTTTTGAAGGAGATGTAGAGAAAAGTCTTACGAATCCAATGGTTCAAGAATCAAGTCATTCGGAGGTTTAGAGAAGAAGTTATGGTCAAAAGAAGCAACCATGTTATGAACTCAATTATACTGAACCTGTTTCGGAGAAACAGCCATAACTTTCAGTAGGAATTTCGGATTGAGGTGTTCTTTGAATGGTTCGAAAGAGGACATGAAGAGATACAACTTTCATGAAGGGCTCAATGGCCAAATCTTTCATCTGAGGGGTAGAAAATGGACCAGAATGTGGCGATGAATAGTAACTGAGACGGAAGCAAAAGCAGACGGAAGCAAATGCAGACGGAAGCAAACGTAGACGGAAGCAAATGCAGAGGAGGCCATTCTTTGCACGATCAACAGATTTTTTTCCTGAGCTGTACTCAATTTCACAGAAATCTGCCTTCTTCTTCATTTCAGAGTCTGCTTCAAATAATTCTGCTAGTGTTGTTCTTTCTCCTTTCTTTTTCCTTTGATCAATCTCAAAGTCACCGGAGTTATCTGGAGTAAAACTGTCCATTGTCATTGTCTCATCAGATCCAGCACCCTTTGCATAAAAGTCGTGTGCAATACCCACAAAGTTGCGCTCAAATGTCGTAAAAATCAACGGGTTCAGCTCTTCATTTTCAGCGTCATCATGCACTGAGCGACTGTATTTTTCCTTTTCCAGTTTCTCGTTTTTATCTCCTACTTCTTCTTCCTCCTCCTCATCCTCTTCCTCTTCCTCTTCCTCTTCCTCTTCATGTTCTTGGTCACTTTCTAGGACAACATATTCATTTTGTTGAGTGAAGCTTCTCAAAGGTTCGAAACCTAATGTCCCGATAGTTAAAATGCCATCTTTCCAACCGTCAAGCACGTCAATGAGTGCCGCTTGCTTCAGCAATGCTTGCTTGTCAGCGTCATTGGCAATGGATTCGACTTTCTTCACATTTTGAGCCAACCCTTCTGAAAAAAATCAGTAACCCTTTAATTCGTTTCCGCAACAGTTCAGTAACGCGCATTATTTTGAGAGAATGATGCAGTCGGCTGAAGCATCTTAATGATAGAACAGACAACCATAATAAAACCAGGAATATGAAAATAATTAGACAGACTCAGACTAATTCCAAACAAAATTCAAAAAAATATCCAAAATGAAAATTTTACACCAAATATCATATTATAGAAACAAAATTTTCTGCGTAGTCCTTTCCTCTCATTAATTTGAGAGTTACGTTAAGTGTGCTAAGGAACTAACCTTTGAGGGAATCATGATGGAACTTCCTCTGTACCCAGTTGAAAATCTGTTGCCAAGAAACGAAACGATTAATGTAACAATGCAACTAAGTACTTCACAGAACGAGAATGAAAGGACCTAGCTATAAAACGCCAAGTTGAAACATTTTCAAGCCAGAAAATAGGATAATGTGCTACTTGATTCTAACCTTCATGTTCGTAGCAATTTCTTGGCAGAGTGGAGAATTGATACAAGGAAATATGAAAAAGATTGAAATGTTATTCGAGAACTAATCCCAAAAGCGACTGGAGGGACAATTATGGTTGGAGGGCTTAGGAGATGACAGGTGTCCGAAGAGTAGGGCCTAAAGGACATAGGTATGTTAGAGGGTGCATGGTAATGTTGGGTCTCTCTGGCATGATCGATGGGTCGAAATTCCCGAAACGATATGTGCCTAAACCTGTAATCCTCCTCCGTTGCATGCTGGGTATATCGAGAGTGAAGGGTTCCTTCTTTACTACCTAACACTACCCAATTTTCTTTTTCACTTTCCTTGATGTTCTCTACATTTTAGTTTTTATATTTAGTAAGAAGATATTCGTTGGTCACTTATTTGGTAGCTATGTGCTGCAAAAAAGAAGCAATACAACAAGAAAATAAGCAAAATAAAAATTGAAGAATTTATATAATTTGATCACTTATGTGACTTATATCTACAAATAAAGAAGCACTCTTATTTTATTATTATGAAAAAGACTATCCAAGGAGAAATATGATAACGATCACAATTTTTTTAAAAAAAGTAAAAGAATATTATTATAGTTAAATTAAATCAACATTACAACGAGTTCAAAACTTTAAATCTACCTTCATATTGCAATATGACCTTACAACAAAAACTCCCTAGTGAAGATAATATGACTATCTATGTAATAAACAATAGCTAGAAACACTTGTTGTCACCACTGAAGTTTCATCTTCGTGGGAAAACTCATTCATCATTTATAGTATTTGGAAATTTGCTTTCTTTTCCTAGCAGATTTCCTTTTTGCAGATTTGGGTTGCACAAAAAAATCGCTAGGAATGCCTAGGACATGGACTACATCTAGATCGCATTCCTCTGTTTGTTCTATATCCTCTGTCACTTGATTCTCAGTTTGCCCAATAGTTAAAGCTAGAGTCAACATGTTGGCCCACTCAATCCGACAATGCTCCGAATATTTGGAAGTGAACTCATTCGTGTTATTGTCTAAATTATCCCCATTTTCTGCACTGGAATTATCCAAAGTTGTCTTTCCCTGGGAAATGTGTGAGACAACTTGTTCAGTTCTCACACCAACTACTTGATTACCATTATCTTCATCACTAGTAACTACATCCCCAGCACCAATATGCATACCCGCAACAACACTAGTAGTTTCATCCTTTGCAAGAAGACTATCAGTAACAACTTCAGATGTCTCAATATGCAACTTCACACGTCTCAATATGCAACTTCACACATGATTCCTCACAACCCAGTGAATCACTATGTTTGTCAAACACGTCATGGTTCGAAGGCTCCTACATAATATTACATTTTTCCAATCCTGAACCAACAGGGGACTTGACAGGAGACATCTCAGAACAATCAACCATCTTACAATTCCCAGCCCCCAATTGCACGACAGAGGAAGGATCCCCAACTTCCTCTCTTGTTTCCTCGGCAATAATTGAAGTCGTTCCAATTAATTCCTCCTGCCAACCAATGCTAAAAACTCTACCTGTAGGTTGCCATTTGTTGTTAGCAAAGTTTGGCTCCCATGGATAAGAGATGTGAATATCAACTCGTATTTTTTCTCCCGTCTCACTAAACTGATGCACAGGAAGGTTGTCAGGTAAAGATGCGTTCTTTTGCACTTCAATACAAAGTTTAGCATATCCAATTCGCTCCATTTTGGTCGTTCAATAGCCCATACACACAGGTTTCCCCAAGGCACTGGCTAAGAAACTTAGCCCCTCCACCGTCCAAAATTTAATCAGTAAATCTTGAAATTGAATCGACAATGGCAGAACCTCAATCCTACTTCAATCAAGTTCCATACCTGCCCTCCATTGTTGTAAAAAGAGTGGCTGGCCTCCAATGTGCCACGAGCCTTGTTCTACAATCTCCTTGAGGAATGTTTTATCAACAAATTTGAAGAGGATGGTACCATCTTCACGTAACTCTTAACAAGGTATTTATAAATTAGAGTTAAATGCTACATATTTATTGTGTTTAAGTTGTAGATAATATGTAGATATTCTAATCCCACTTTATCTCTATTTTGTTGTGTTTAACTTGTAGATAATATGTAGATATTTGTAAATACAATCCCAATAGTTTCATATATGTAATTTTAAGCAATGTTTTAAAACCTGAACCCGAAGTTAAATCAGTAAGATAAGATGTTTAAAGTTTAAAATATTCAACTGGTATTAGATCGTCATAAAACCGACTAAAGAGTAAATAAAATTAAAGAATTTGAAATATAATTGAAAGCAATTTTTCTTATCAATCGAAGATTTTGAAATTTAATTGAAAAAAGATATTGTTAAATGAAAATTAATTGATTTATTTTAGTTTATAAGAACTTATTAATTTTCAAAAATTGACCGATTAATTAATAAACTGATCGTTTTTAAAAATAAGATTTATTAAAATAAATCAAATCAAAATTTCAATCACACCGAAAAGTTGGATGGTTCAAGTTTTTATAGTTGAATCGGTTGAACTGGTTGAGTTTCTTCATCAATGATTCTAACATGTTAGTGTAGTCTTGATGTATTTCTATATTATGTAATGTAGTTGTCGTGCCTAGTTTATTAGTAGAGCAAACTTAAGTCATTTTATGGTATCAGAGCCATAAGATCTCTTCACTGAGCAAACTTTTTGTGTTGTCTCTATTTCCTATACTCAAATCCAACCAGTTGTTTTTCCCAACCTTTCATAATAGTTTTTGTTGAAATTAAGTTCCACAAATTATCTTATGTGAAAAATGCAACTTATGCCAATGCTGCATGTTTACAACCTAGTAGGGCACATTGATGGTTCTATCCATCCTCCACCCTTGAAAAAGATTGTTAAACCCGATGAAGAGTTCCATTTTTGGCTCTGTAACGATCAACTTTTGTTAAGTTAGATCGTAAGTTCTGTATCTGAACAATTATTGTAGCAAATTGTTGGAGTTATCGCTGCATATGAAGCCTGGCAAGGTTTGCAGTGGCCTATGCATTCGGATCAAAGGCCCAAATCTGAAAGCTCAAACAACAACTAATTAGCTTACAAAGAGGAATGACTCAATCACCGTCTATGTACAATACAAAAAGCTTATGGCAGATCGGATAGCAGTGCTCAGAAGTCTATTGGTAGAGGACAATCTAGTAAACTATGTAATGGACGAACTTAGTGACTGATCGTCCTTTTGTTCAGGCTATTGAAGCACGATTGGAATTCGTGTCATTTGATGATCTCTATGAACTCTTACTTAGCGAAAAGATGCAACTTTAATGAGAAATTTTTTTTCTAACTATCTAATACGCTAGTGAATTTTAGATCAAAGCAAAATTCTCAAGCAAGGTGGAGGCATGGAGGACATGGTAGAAGAAGTAGGAATGACACAGACAAAGTTATCAAGGCTAACAAACTTTAAATTGACCAATGAATTCTCAATTTTAAAACCAGTCAAGCAACATTTCACGTGATAACCAAACTGTGGACTTATATATAATCACTTGCCATAGTTGTAATGGCATAAGGCATAACTCACGTCAGTGTCCAACTGTCAAAAGATTACTTTAAACAAAGTCAATGTATTAAGTGGCATCCTCTACTTTAACACAAACCAATAGTCAGACACGTGATTCTGGAGCTACACACCATCTCACATCAGAATTGGACAACCTCGCCATTCATTCAAAATATGACGGTCCTAAGGAAGTAACTATTAGTGATGGTAGCACCTTACCCATCTCTCATATAAGATGTTCTACTACATATGTTAATAATTTTCCCCCTAATTTATCTCAAATATTATATGTTCCAAAGGCCTGTTAAAATTTATTATTTATTTATGCTTTGATTAAGCATAATTCGGTCTCTATTGAATTTTTTAACAAATGTTTTATTGTGAAGGATTTGACAACAGGGCAAGTAATTTACCATAAGGAGAGTAAAAATGGCATTTATACCTTACTAATGTTGATTCCTTTATCACCAAAGGCTCTAAAAGCTTTAGTGGATCTTTCTACTTGGCATCAACGTCTAGGTCATGTTATTATTAAAATAGTGCATCAAGTGCTTAGGAATATTAATTTATCTTTTTCTAAGTCTGTTAAATCAATTTGCCATGGTTACAGTGTTAATAAGATTCATAAATTTCCTTTTTCGTTATCTACTAATAAGTCAAATCTACTTGAATTGATTTTTAACGATTTATGGGCACCTTCCCCACAAGAATTAATTGGTGGAAGCAAATACTATGTTTTGTTTCATCATCATTTTAGTAAATATTCTTAGATTTACTTTATTCACTATAATCCAGAACTCACGAGTATTTTCATTAAGTTTCAGCATTTCATTGAACAATTTCTAATTGATGGATTCAAACATTTCAATCTTATTACAGTGGAAAGTATCAAGCCTTGCACTAATATCTTGAGGAAAATGGAATTAATCATCATCTTTCATGCCCACACACACCTGAACAACATGGTTGTGCTACATGAAAACCTCAACATATTGTTGAAACTAGTTTATCCATGATGCATAATATTTTTGTTCCATATAAATATTGGAATTTTGCTTTTGATGTTGCACGTTACATTATTAATAGACTTCCTACACTCTTATTGCATAATAAATCTCCTTTTGAAGTTTCATTTAATGAGAAGCCCGATTATTCCTTTTTCAAGATTTTTTGTTACATAGGTTATCCTTGACTTTGGCCTTATAACAAGGAGAAATTGGAACCATGATCTGTTAATTGTATCTTTTTAGCATACAATAAATTTCACAAAGTCCATAGATGTTTTGACATTGTTACTAATAAAGTGTGCATTTCTCGCCATATATTTTTTGTAAGAATCTTTTTCCATTTGCATGTTCTAAAGATCATCAATAAAATTCAATATTGTCAGTACTAAGGCAATTGAAATCAACAGCAACATCTCTTTTATTAGTACTTGCAATACCAGTTTATGCGTCACAAACCTCTCTCACACCTTTAGTTGACCAACCTTCCCTACCATCTCAAAGACCTACATCACTAGCTTCTTAATAAAAAAACATGATTCCACATGATGACGTGTCTGACTCTCCTCTTCCTCAAAATTCATATGGCTCTTATGATAAGCTCTCAGACCAAGACAATCCACAACCTATAATTCATCAAGAGTCACCTGAAATTTCCTTGAGTGTTGACTTTTCAACTTTTAATTCATAATCAAAACAAACTAGTTCAATGTACCCAATGCTTACACAGTCTCAGAAGAATTCCTTACCCCCATTAAGACAATTTCAAGCTCAAATTACTTAACCTACAAACTATTCCCAGGATGCTAAAGATCCTAAATGGGTAATCGCATTGACTAAGGAATTTAATGCCCTTACATCCAACAAAATGTGGGACTTAGTACCAACGTCCTAAAAAATAAATCTTATTGGGTGCAAATGGGTGTATCATATCAAAGAAAATCTTAATGGAACAATTTCGCACTATAAAGCGTTTTTGGTTACTAAGGGATTTCATCAACAACCTGGAATTGACTATAATGCTACTTTTAGTCCTATTATTTGTCCTGTCACAATTAGATTTATTTTAAGCTTGTTGTTACTAAAAATTGGTTTATTAGATAACCTGATGTTTCTAATGCTTTTTTACTTGGTTCACTTCATAAATAGGTTTATATGGCTCAACCTCACGGTTTTGTGGACAAAAATCAGCCCCATAATGTATGCTTATTGCGTAAATCTTTCTATGGTCTTAAGTAGGCTCTATGGATTTGGTTCCATTGTCTTAAAAAAGCATTACTTTCATTTGGTTTTAATGCTTCTAATACCGATCCTTCTCTTTTTATTTTTACTAATGATAAATCTCATATTTTTTGTCTTGTATATATAGATGACATTGTTTTGATAGGTAATTCTAACAAATTGGTGATGGGAGTTGTTCATGCTCTCCAATCTTGTTTTGCAGTTAAATACCTTGGCCCCCTATTAAGGTTACAACAACTAAAAATGGCTTGCTACTCGTGCAATAGAAGTACATTAATGATCTTTTATCTAAGACCAATATGCTTAATGCAAAGATGGTCTCTACATTGGTGGATCCTTCCACGCATAAAACTTCCTCCACTGAATCATTTGAAGATGTCACTCTCTATCGACAAGCGGTTGAAAGTTTACAGTATCTCGATATTACGCAACCTGACATTGCCTTTATAAGCAACCACGTGTCTCAATATAGTGATCAACTATCGGTCAAAAATTGGAAGCAAATGAAAAAGATACTTTGTTATTTGCTTGTCACTTCTCGTTGTGTCCTTTTCCCCCTTCAATCTTCTACATTGTCACTTCATGCATACTTTGATGTTGATTGGGGTGACTCCCTTGAGGATTATAATTCTACCACAGGATTTGCCATTTTTATTAGACCTAATTTAATTTCCTAAGCATCAAGAAAGCAGTGAGTAGTTTCTCAATCTTCTACCGAGGTCAAATATCAAGCACTTGACACTTTTATTAATGAGTTTCAATTGATTTATTCTCTACTACATGAAATTGATTTTTCATCCACTACACCTCCTACGCTTTGGTGTGATAATTTGGGAGCAATGAATCTTACTATTAATCTCATATTTCACTCTCTTTCCAAGCATCTTGAGATAGAGTTTCATTATATTTAGGAATTAGTTAACAAAGGTCGTGTATATGCAGTATATCTCCACTCTTTATCAAGTGGTGGACATCCTAACTAAGTCCTTATCTAAC
Source organism: Erythroxylum bequaertii (assembly GCA_024520955.1). Taxonomy (NCBI): domain Eukaryota; kingdom Viridiplantae; phylum Streptophyta; class Magnoliopsida; order Malpighiales; family Erythroxylaceae; genus Erythroxylum; species Erythroxylum bequaertii. The sequence continues at coordinate 7,287,709 of JANIJF010000004.1, read as the reverse complement.
AAATGAGAGACAAGTTGACAGTTTTCCCATTCTCAACTTAAGGGGAGTAAGATGGCAATTATATCATTCCAGAAATCTCCTACTTTATCTTTATCTACTACATATTTGTTTTGTTTATATTGCAAATAGTAAGTAGATATTCTAATCCACTTTATCTTTATCTTTATCTTTTACATATTTGTTGTGTTTAACTTATGATAATATGTAGATATTTGTAAATCTAATCCTAACTGCTCCTTGTATGTAATTCTGACATATTAATGTAGTCTTAATGTGCTTTTATATTATTTAATAAAGTTGAGGGGCCTAATATATTGGTAGAACAAACTTAAATTATTTTAGTAAGAACTTTAAGTATAGTGAAATTTTATTTTCACAAAAGATTAAGGTTAGTGAACTTCTATTTCCACAGATACTTAAAGTCAGTGCTTTATTTTTATGTTTTTTGATAAATTGTATCATATGTCTGACGTCTATCTTACACTTGACGCCGATATCGTTTTGCTTATTATTTCGAAACCTCTCCAATCAATACAAGACACACGCTAGTCCTATATCCCTATTTGTCATCAGTTAGCTTCTAAAATATTACTATTTACAAAAATTCAAGATTGCTCTCACAATTTTCACATTGACTTTAATTCCGTAAATTTTAGTTAAGAATCATTTTATAAGTTCTCTAAATTTTAGTTAAGAATCATTTTATGCTTTATATACCCCTAAGGACTTCAAGCTATGTGAGCATTCATTAAGTGCAAGATATGCTTGAACTTTTCTACGAGCAATGACCATATTGTGAAGTATGGGCCTTTTTTAACAAGAATTGACCTAATGCAATTAGTTTTTTGATCTTGCGAAACCTCACATCCTTCACCATATTATTCATTCGTTGATCTTTCTCATAACCCTTCCTAGTTTCCTAAAAAATAGCTATATCCCCATCATTAATGGTAAGAGTATATGCAACTGAGTCTCTCCAATTATATTACCTTAGTTATTTGATAGTCCATCTCACTCTATCCTTGGCTATACTATAAATGATACTTTATTGATGATATTGTTATATATCATTAATTACAATTTCTAACTCTCTTAACATTTTGTTAGAAGTCATTCTAGTACACTTATACCACCTTTAAACCAATATTCTTATTGTTTCCTTAGATACATCCTTTCCATATGTTTATCTCAAAATACTTTACTCTCCAAACACTATATTCTTGAAGCTTATCTTAAACTTTGTACTAAAGGTATGAAATTTACAGAAGTCCAACTTTCCATGTTTGTCATCTTTCAATAAACTTCTCTTATGAAGTTTCGTCATCTCCTGCTTACTAAAATGATTCACTTGCATGTAATATATAGCAGTACTATCACTTTTTACTATGAAGATTGAGAAAAAAAAACTATTGATCCCATTATTTTTTTCCCATTAAAACATTTATCTCATATTGTAATTTTTCTTTCGTTAAGTCAACTCACCCTTAACCATCTTAAATTGTCCATTACCACTAGAAAACTTATACCCCTGACTATCAATAATACTTACAAAAATCATGTTTGTTCTTTCGAAACTCAAAAATATACAATGCATTCAATGTTTTAACAATCTCATTATGCATTTAGATATGCACTGAACCACTACTTTTAACATCATGCCCTCCACTGTCACTCAATTTGATAGTTCCATTCATTCTTTAAAATAATAGAATCAGTCCTTATTATAAGTCGTATGAAAAGATGTGTCAGTCTTTATCACTCGCCAAATTTTAAAATCATAATTGATAATCATTAAAATATCACTATCTCTTACATCCTCTTTATCGAAACTCTCCTAGACTACGATAATATTTATTATTTTTGTTTTCTTTCTCTCATTTCCCTTCTTTTGTTGTTGACAATCCTTCCAAAATGCCCTTTCTCTTTATAATTATAGTAAAAGTGTCAAACAACTTTATTCTTTGGTTTAAATCGTGACTTTCTTCTATTTTCAATTACCTATGTTGTTTCTAACATCCTCAAATGTTGCTTTTGATATAAAAAAATTCATAAGCAATCTCTTCTGATATTTATTTTTAATTTAATTCTATAACAAAGTAGTGTTTGTTTCATTAACCATCTGTTGTAGGACCCTGTTTCTCAAATTCGATTATATTGAGTATACGTCTTTAACAACATCTCTTCCTTCTTTAACTCCTCAAATTTCCTAGTAGTTTCACTTTTTCCTCTTCTTCCAGCATAACTACGTATCCTTATTGAGCAAGAACCACCCTCATGTTCTCCTTCTATATAGTGAAATCATTCAGTTTGTTGAATACCTCAATTTCAAACTTATGGATAGATATCTAGATAGCAAAACCTTAGCCCTGATACTAATTGTTGCAAAATGGAAGCAATATAAGAAGAAAATAAATGAAGCAAAAACATAACAATTTATGTGGTTAAGCTAATTATATCACCTACGTCCATGAACAAGGAGATAGACTTCTTTTATTACTGTGACAAAGACGATATAGTGAGAAGTAGGACAACAACAATTACATATACAAGCCTTGTCAAGGTATTTATAAACTAAGACTTTATGTAAGAAGTCTAATTAGCAATTACAGTAAAATTTTATTTCCACAGAAGTCTGAAGTCAGTGAATTTCTATTTTTTCACATATATATAGTGTCATTGAACTCTTATTTCTTCGTTTTCTCAAAATTCGTATTACAAGTATAACATTTTGTCTCACGCTTGACACTATTGTTGGTTTGTTTTTTATTTAAATTTTTTTATTTGTACAAGACATACATCGATTCTATATCTTTGTGTAGAGTTGATTAGCTTCTAAAATTTTACTATTTAAAAAAATCAAAGCATAAAATAGATATCAATTTAGACTTCATCACCCTTAACTATAAGTTTGGACTTACTAGGCACTTGTTAATGATTTTGATGCTAATTAATGAAGTAGAGATATTTATGCAACCTATCGGCCGCTATAACTATGAAAAAAGTTGACATTCTTAAAGAGATATTTATACAATTGCTTACTCTACTAATTTCAAAATTTAGTACAATTTCTCTAGTCCATTAAAAACAACAACAACAACAACAACTCTAATGCACGAGGATTTCTGCTTTATGAGAGTCAGATGAGGGACAGTAATTATACGAGTCTTCCTTTGTATTTTACAAAGATAATGTTTCTGTGACTCGAATCAGTAACTTTTTGATTACAAATGAGTAACCTTACCCGTTACTCCAAGGCTCGCTCTCGAGTCACAAGTTCGAGTCACAGAGACAATCTTTTATAAAATACAAAGGGAAGGCTGCATGCAATTGATGTCTCTCCTCCGACCCTCGCAACTTTGTGGACTAGAGTTATTGTTGTTGTTTTTAATGAATTAGAGAAATTGTGCTAAATCTTGAAATTTGTAGAGCATGCAATTGCATAAATATCTCTTTAAGAATGTCAACTTTTCTAATAGTTATAGCGGTCGATAGGTTGTTATTTGCTGCTCTGGATAATTTATAGTTGATATATCACATCTCATTTGATAATAATTGCCAAATTCCATATAAAAAAGAGAACAAAGATAAGAGATCTATAAATTTACATAATATGTGTTAAAATAAAGGTGAACAGAGAAAGGAATGGAAAAAATTGTATTCATTTACTTGACTGTACAATTACATCAATGCAGAACTATATACACAAGACTGTGTAACTAATCTCCTAACTAATTACAAGGAGCCTAACTAATTAAGTGGATCTTAACTAATTATGTACAGCCTGTTATGTGTGAGCACAAATATGACTACAACAATTTAATCATTCTCAACATGCCCCCTCAAGTTAGGAGGTGAAAAAATATCTTTCATTCCTAACTTGGCAGTAAGATATTTGTGCTGTGAAATACTTAAACCTTTTGTAAGTAGATCTGCAACTTGTTCATTGGTTGAAATGTGCTTGGTCTGGATGTGCCCCCTCTGAATTTTCTCTCTAATGAAATGGCAGTCAATTTCAATATGCTTTGTCCTCTCATGGTACACAGGGTTTGCTGCTATTTGAATGGCAGCCTGACTATCACAGTACAAGTCATAGGCTGAGATAGTCTAATTCCTAATTCATCTAACAATCCTTTTAACCACATCAGCTCTGCAACTGTACTTGCCATGCTTCTATACTCGGCCTCCGCAGATGATCTAGACACAGTATTTTGCTTCTTTGACTTCCAAGAAATCAAAGAATTTCCCAACTTCACATAATAGCCTGTAACAGACTTCCTTGTAATTAAGCAAGATGCCCAATCGGAGTCACAGAAAGCTGTTATATCTGGTGTTCCTGATGCAGACAAGAAAATTCCCTGCCCTGGATTCTTCTTGATATATCTAACAATTCTTAAAGCAGCTTCATAATGAGATTTTTTGGGCCTTTGCATAAACTGACTAAGGTGTTGAACTCCAAAAGCAATGTCAGGTCTGGTGTTTGTCAAATATAAGAGCCTCCCAATCAATCTTTGATAAATACTTGCATCTTCTAGTTCACTGTCATCCTGCTGCAAATGTAAAGCATCATCATAATCAGCACTTGTCATTTTCAAATTTTGTTCCAGAGGAGTGTTTGCTGGTTTTGCATTTCCCAAGCCTACATCTTTAATCAACTCTAAGGCATATTTTCTTTGATTCATGAAAATGCCAGCAGATGATCTGGCAATTTCTATACCAAGAAAATACTTGAGATTTCCCAAGTCTTTCATCTTGAAGTTCTGATGAAGAATAGATCTTAATTCTGAAATGATTTCCCTGTCATTCCCAATGATCAAGAGATCATCAACATAAATAAGCATAATGACTATCCTATTACCAACAGTTTTAGTGAACATAGAGTAGTCATGCTTGCTTTGAGAGCAACCAGTGTTAATGAGAGCCTCACTGAGTTTCAGGTTCCATGTCTAGAGACTTGCTTCAAGCCATAAAGAGATTTGAGCAATCTACATACTAGTGTGCCCCCTTGATTGTTAAATCCTTGAGGCAGAGACATGTATACTTCGTCATGAAGATCACCTTGAAGGAAAGCATTGTAAACATCAAGTTGAAAGATAGGCCAGTTATACAAAGCTGCAAGAGCAACAACTACCCGAACTGTGACTTGCTTTGCAACTGGTGAAAATGTATCATGATAGTCAACTCCTTCGCGTTGATTGTATCCCTTGGCAACTAATCTGGCTTTATACCTCTCAATTGTGCCATCTGAGTTGTGCTTAATTTTGAAGACCCATTTGCAGCCAATCGGAGTCTTGCCTTGGGGTAAAGGGACAACCTTCCATGTGCCATTTGCCTCCAAAGCCTTAATTTCCTGTTGCATAGCAGCTTGCCAACAATCATGTTTAATTGCCTCTTGATAAGATTGAGGTTCAATGTTATGAGAAATGGAAGCAGCTAGGCACTGAGTATGAGGTGGAAGATGGTGATATGAAATGAAGTTTGAAAGTGAATACTGACCTTTGGTAACCATGGAAGAGGATGAAGGGGATGAGTTAAAGCTAGTGTAATCTGCCATCCAAATTGGTGGTTTTATGGTTCTGGTACTTCTCCTTAAGGGTTGTGGAGGTGAGAGATGGGATGGATGAGAGTATGATGAAGCTGAATGTAAAGGAGAAGAAGATGTTGGAAAGGTGGAGGAGTCTGTAATAGGTAAAGGTGAGGGTGGTGGTGGAGATGGGTGTGAGGATGTGGGAACCGATAGAGGAGAGGAAAGATTTAAAAAATGAGGATCATGTAATAAACCAAAGTCTGAGGGGTTAAATGGAAACATTGGTTGGTCTTGTGGTGGTGTTTTAAAGGGAAAAACAGTTTCATGAAAAATGACATCTCTACTGACAAAAAACTTGTGAGAAATAGGATTGAATAATATTTAACCTTTCTGGACTTGGGAATATCCCATGAAGATAGAGGGTGTGGCCTTTGGTGAGAATTTATCATGATAGTTGGTGACAGTAGCAAAACATAGACAACCAAAGACTCTAAGGTGAGACAGGGATGGTGATTTATTATAAAGAAGTTCATAAGGGGTTTTCCAAGAGAGTATGGAAGATGGTAATCTGTTTATAAGGTAACAGGCTGTGAGAACACATTCCCCCCAAATTTGACAGGTAAATGAGAATGAAATTTTAATGCCCTGTTTATATCTAGGAGATGTCTGTGTTTATGTTCAGCAACACCATTCTGTTGAGGTGTATTGACACAAGAAGATTGGTGAATTATCCCAAAATATTGAAAGAAAAGGGTGCCCTCGTTTGTAAAGAACTCACTCCCATTATCACTCCTAATGATCTTGACAACAACAGAGAATTGGGTATGAACCATGGCAATGAACTGTTTTAAAAAGACAAATGCATCACTTTTAAGCCTAAGGAGATAAAGCCATGTCATCCTAGTCCTATCATCAACAATAGTCAAGAAATATCGATGGCCACTATGAGTAGAGATTCGATAAGGGCCCCATAAGTCTATATGTATCAATGAAAAAGAATGAGCTGCTCTTGTTTCACTAATGGGAAATGGTAGTCTAGTTTGTTTAGCTAATGGACAGATTGTGCAAGTAGAAAGATCAGTAGAAGAATGAGAGACAGAATTTAAAAAAGGCATTTTATTCATTTTTGATATAGATGTATGACCAAGTCTAGCATGCCACATAGAATAATCAACATGCTTAGACACTGACAAAGAAGTAACACAAGATTGATTAACAAGAGAAAAATGTACTGAAGGTGAGACAGGCTTGAAAGGTTGTTGAAGAAAGTATAAGCCATCATGTGCTCTACCAATCCCCATCATCTCTCCACTGCAAAGTTCCTAAATAACACAGAATTGAGGATAGAAGGATACAGAACAATTAAGATCTCTGGTAAGTTGAGAAACAGAAATGAGATTGAAGTTGAAAGAGGGAATATAAAGTACATTGGTGAGTTTATGGTGAGGAGATTAAAAATGGTTACCAATATGTGTAATCAAGGCTGATTTACCAGTAGGCAATTTAATATAAGAATTAGAAGCACATGCAACAGGAGAATCTAAGGAATTGAATGCAAAAGTCATATGGTTAGAAGCCCCAGTGTTAAGAATCCAGTGATCTGAATTCGAAACAGGGGTTGTACCTGCCATATGAGTTGTAGCAGTAACAGAGTCCTTGCTTAATAGATTAAGAAGCTGCTGGTACTGATCAGGTGTGAACATGGGTGCTTGTGGAGGAGCAACATCATCACATTTCTCAGGAGAATCATCAGAGGCAATAACATTGTTTGCAATTGATTGTTTCTTTTTGGTGAATTTGAAGTCAGGGGGAAAGCCAATGAGTCTGTAACAGTTCTCCTTCTTGTGGCCCTTGAGGTGACAGTGATCGCAGGGTCCAGGGAAACGTTTCTTTGGTGTAGAAGATTGTTGAGTGAGCAAGGTAGTTGAATCAGGAAGCACAGAGTTAAGCACTAAAGGAGAGGCAATTTCACGCTAATTCTCATCACGAGTAACCATTGAATAAGCCTTGTTAACCAAGGGAAGAGGATGCATCAAGAGAATCTGACTGCGAACACTAGCATAGGTCTCATTGAGACCCATTAGAAATTGAAAAAGACGTTGTTGATCGTGTTGAGCATGCTTTTGAGGAAGATCACAAGCACAATTGGAAATAGGAACGAGAACATCATATTCATCCCAGAGCAATCGAAGCTTAGTGAAATAAGAAGCAACAGATGATGTACCTTGAGTATGAGTAGAAATCGCACGATGAAGCTAATATATCCGAGATCCATCCACTTTATCATACCTCTCCTGAAGATCCTGCCAAACGAGTGCGGCATTGGAAGCGAAGACAATCCTAGCAGAGAGCTCCTTTGAAACGGTGTTGAGGATCCAGGAGAAAACAAGGGCGTTACAACGATCCCATTGAGAGTGGAGATCAGGAGGAACGGTGGCCTTGGAACAGGTGCCATCGATGAAACCTAGCTTGTTCTTAGCAAGAAGAGCAATCCGCATTGAACGACTCCAAATACAGTAGTTGTCGATGCCGGAAAGCTGGTGAGAAACAAGAATCATGCTCGGTGTATCGGAGGGGTGAAGATAGAGAGGGTGATTGAAATCGATAGTGATGGAGGAGGATGAATCCTCGATAATAGTCATAATTTGGAGTTAGGGATTGGGAGATTGGAAATCGGGTAAAAATAAACGAATAAAAGGGATAAATGTAATGAAGGAAAAAAGAATGAAAGAAATTGGAGAAATCGCCAGATAAAGAGTCGGAGAAATCACCGATTCATCAGCTCTGATACCATGTTAAAGTAAAGGTGAACAGAGAAAGGAATGGAAAAAATTGTATTCATTTACTTGACTGTACAATTACATCAATGCAGAACTATATACACAAGACTGTGTAACTAATCTCCTAACTAATTACAAGGAGCCTAACTAA
>JANIJF010000004.1:7166652-7178187 GCA_024520955.1 Erythroxylum bequaertii | reverse complement strand
CGGAAGGTTGATGATGCTTGTGGAAGACAGTTAAATAAGAACTGCATGCCTGATGATGCAATTTCTAGTATTGCCATCCCATGCAATAGCCCTTTCCGCGACAGCTCGAGTTTGATTGATCCAGTCTAGGAATTTGTTGCTTCATAGAAACTTTAGTCATATTGTAAGCTTCAATCTAGGTTAGCATCATTTTATGACCTTGGCACCTGGTAATCTCCGGTCTATGTACAAACTACGAGTCCCATCTGTAGACTTGAGGCTCTACCACATAACGTAGCACTGATTGACATGAACAAACTAAAGCAAATCCATGCACATGCCCTTAGAAATGGCATAGACCATAACGGAGCGCTCATAATAGAGGTTCTTCAAGTCCCCAACATCTCTTATGCCCACAAGCTGTTCAATTTCATTTCCAAACCAACGGCTTTTCTCTTTAACAAGCTAATTCAAGCTTACTCCAACCAAAAGCAACTCCACATATGCTTCTCTCTCTATTCCCAGATGTGCTTTAGAAACTGCCCACCAAACCAACACACTTTTACCTTTCTTTTCGCTGCCTGTGTTTCCTTATTTTCTCGTTCGCAAGGACAAATGCTCCATACCCATCTTGTAAAATCTGGTTTTGAGTCTGATGTTTTCCCCTTGACTGCGTTAATTGACATGTATGGTAAATTGAGCATGGTTCAATTAGCTCGAAAAGTGTTTGATGAAATTCCTGATAGGGACGTACCCATTTGGAATTCGATGATTGCGGGTTATGCACGGCGTGGGGATATGGAGGAAGCGCTAAAACTGTTTAAATCGATGCCAAAAAGGAATGTGATCTCGTGGACTGCGATTATATCTGGGTACTCACAGAATGCGCAGTATGCTAAAGCATTAGATATGTTCTTGAGAATGGAGGAGAATGGTGCGAGGCCTAATGAAGTGACTATTTGTAGTGCGTTACCTGCTTGCGCGAACCTTGGTGCGTTGGAAATAGGGGAGAGAATTGAAGTTTATGCGAGAGAAAATGGACTGTTAAGAAACTTGTACGTTAGCAATTCTTTGCTGGAAATGTATACTAGGTGTGGAAAGATTGATGTGGCCAGGCGGGTGTTTGATGAGATTGGGAAGAGAAGGAATTTGTGCACCTGGAATTCGATGATCATGGGCTTGGCTGTTCATGGAAGAAGTCACCAGGCTCTTCAACTTTATGATCAAATGACGGTAATGAACTTCATTCAAGTTGGAAATTTTTTAATAGTACAATTTTTTCGCAGTATACATTAACATGTTTGCATTATGAGATCGTCGTTGATACAGAGAGAAGGAAGTGCACCGGATGATGTGACATTCGTAGGACTTCTCTTAGCATGTACTCATGGAGGCATGGTTGCGAAGGGTCGTCAAGTTTTTGAAACTATGGAGACGAAGTACAATATCAAGCCAAAATTGGAACATTATTGCTGCCTGGTTGATCTCCTAGGGCGTGCTGGAGAACTAGAAGAGGCTTATAGACTTATACGAAGTATGCCAATGAAACCTGATTCTGTAATATGGGGTGCATTACTAGGTGCTTGCAGTTTTCACAAAAATGTGAAGTTTGGAGAAATAGCAGGTGAATATCTCTTTAAACTCGAGCCACGGAATCCAGGGAACTATGTGATACTCTCTAATATTTATGCGTCCGCTGGCATTTGGGATGGGGTTGCGAAGCTGTGGAAGTTGATGAAGGGTGGCCAAATTACGAAGGCTGCAGGGTACAGTTTCATCGAAGGAAAAGGAGGTGAACTTCACAAATTCGTCGTGGAAGATTCATCTCATCCAAGATCTGATGAGATATATGTAACGTTAAATGAAATTACAACCAAGATGAAGCTACAAAGAAACGTAGATGATTGTGAATCTGAACTTACAAACTTTTGATGATGGATGAAATTTGATTAATGCTCCTTTTTCTTAACTCTAGCAATCAGTCATGATTAATTGATGTCCTTGTTGATAAGTCAAGAAGCAGATCTAAAGATTCTTCTCTCCAATCAGATTGGTTTCAGCATAGTTCTTCTTTCAGTTCCATGAAGAACTCTTAGTACAACCAAGAAAGTAGTGACCAGTTTTCCCTTTTACTTTATTTCGAACATCATAACATAATTACAGAAAAAGAAAATTAGTAATTTACATGGACAAAAAGGGCTAAATTCATAACTTGATCCCTTAATTTAGAAGTTGATCTTGATTGGTCTTTTCAATTGATGTATGTCTGAAGAAAAGATCCAAAGGGCTAAGTGCAGGAGTAAATTATGAGTTTAGCCCGACAAAAGGTATCTCTGTTAAGAGTCAACCCAGCAACAGCCTTCTCATCTGACAGTTTCACAACCAGATAGTTTCCTGGAGCTGACAGTGCACTTACGCTGTTTTCTCCTTTCTCGTTCTATTCTTTTGACTCCTACCCATATACTTGAGAAACTCATCAATCAGAATAACAGGTGCTGAGACCAAGACGACAAGAAACCACTCGCTTAGACTTAGTGGAACAATACCGAAAACATCTGCCAGGAATGGGACATAGAGTATGAGGCAATGGAGGCTGAACGAAACTGACATGGCAACTAAGAGCCAAGGGTTTCTCCAAGGTGGCATTGTGATCAAGCTGTTGTCTTCAGAAAGAGCATTCAGGGAATTGAACATCTCAATCGCCACCAACACAGATAAGGAAAGAGTCATTGCCTTCACTTTACCAGCAGAGAAGTAATCGCAAGGATTTGAAAAACTGATCACCCTTCCTCCCCCAACCTTGTATGGAGACGCTGTGAAATTTGACCACGAGGGACACTCGCCCCAGTTGCGAAGCTGAGAAAGTTCAACTAGGCTATGCCCATCATTAACAAGGTTAATGCCCAGAAATGAAGGTTGGGTGTACCACAAGACAAAGATTCCAACAGTTGCAATGCCCACGTAAGAACCAATCACCTGCATTGAAGAAAGGTGTTGTGAGGAAAACTAACTTGGAAGTTTTCCTGGCAAGCCAAAATATCAAAGAAGACATATTTGGAAAGATTCACTGAAGATTAGATACCAAGTATCGGAGAAGGACCCAGGAATTTATAAGTGCATCATTGCTTTTGCGAGGTGGTTTCTTCATTACATCAACATCAGCAGGATTGAAGCCGAGAGCAGTAGCAGGTGGACCATCAGTGACCAAATTTACCCACAGAAGTTGCACAGGTATCAAACATTCTGGTATGCCAAGTGCAGCATTTAAAAATATGGAAATCACCTCTCCAACGTTAGATGATATCATATACCTGCAGGAAGAAAACACGGTCGAAATCTTCTGGTAACTTCCCCCTTGTTAGAAAAAGATTTATCCCAAACAAAAAGGCACCTGATAAAGGCTTTCATGTTGTTGTAGATTGATCGACCCTCAGCAACAGCAGAAACAATGGTGCTGAAGTTGTCATCTGCCAAAACCATATCTGAAGCTTCTTTTGCCACCTGCAGAGATAGAAATGGCATGGCAAACTGGTCAAACTCAAAGAAGAGCCACTTGCAAATTCACTGTCAGGCAAAACATTTCTCACCTCAGTTCCTGTTATACCCATAGCAACTCCGATGTCAGCAAGTTTAAGTGCAGGTGCATCATTCACGCCATCTCCAGTCATTGCAACAATCTCACCCATTTCCTTCAGCAGCCTGACAATGTCTTGCTTATTCTTAGGCTCAGCACGAGAGAAAACCTTCCCTCCAGGTCTACACAAAATTTCCTTCTGTTGCGACGGGGAAAGAGCTGCGAACTCTTTACCAGTAAAGCTTCTCCCTTTGAGTTTTTCCCCTTCATTGAATAACCCGATTTCTTTACAAATTGATTCAGCTGTTGATTTATTATCTCCGGTTATCACCATTACTCTAATCCCAGCACCCCTACAATCCTCAATTGCCTTACGAACTTCCTCACGTGGAGGATCCTGTGAAATATGAAGATCATTTTGAGTCACCTATGGACAATAAGACTATCATAATGAGGAAAAATGCAGGGACAATTGCTCACCCTTATACCAACAATTCCCACAAAGATCAAGTCGCTCTCGATAGAAGAATAACAACTTGGATCCAACAATTTCTTGTGGGCAGGGTGATCTTCTGTATAGTAGTCTGTAAATTCTCCTACATCTTCCTTATATGCCAATCCCAAGCATCTTAGTCCTTTGGAACTCATCTCCAAGAGTCTCAACATCAATAGTTGCCTACAAGGTTCGTCAATAGGAATAATGGATCCATCTGCAAGTTGCACATGCGAACTGCGCTCCAGTAAGCTCTCTACGGCTCCCTGCAAATGTCAAATTAATTGTTATATGTAAACAACTATAGAATTGCTGAATGTAAGGCATTAACAATAACTACTTAAGCTTCTACCAGGCGTTTTTCACCAAGTTCATAAGAAATTAAAATACCAATTCTATATGGATATTTCAATCCGGCAAAGCAAGCCGGAGATCCATGGTAATCACCTTGACCAGAAGTCGGTTGCGGCCATTGGGCTCCCTGACAAGAACACTCATTGATTTCCGAATGCGATCGAACTCCAATGTGGCAACCCTTTTTGATCTTGTTATCCACCAGTCACAATATCCTAAATTAGGCAAAATTAAATAATCATACCTTGCTCAAAACTTCTGAAAACTCATGCAATGTAACCATTTACCTAATTTTACTGTGCTGTGATCAATTAAATAGTTCAAAGCAAGGTCTGCGTCATGAATTTTATTCCTTGCATTTGAGTCGGAAATTCCCATCTTCTCAACCAAAACCTTGAGGGCTGCTTCGGTGGGCAAACCTGTAGCTCGGAACAAACGTCCATCAAAAAAGATATCAGCGTCATTGCAGACAGCACATACCTCTGCCAGGACTTGCAAATTAGCATCCATGTTGTAGCAAATCCAATCAACAATTCCCCCATCCTTAGGATCATAAGTTGTTCCTTCAACAGAAAAAATTCGAGAGCATGTGGTTTTTCCTCCGAAAGTGAAAAACTCTGATACCGACATCTGGTTTGTAGTCAAAGTCCCAGTTTTATCTGAACAAATCACAGTAGTGCATCCTAATGTTTCTACACTAGGAAGCTTTCTTACAATTGCATTCTTTTGAGCCATTTTCCTTGTACCAAGAGCTAAACAAGCAGTGATCACTGTGGGAAGGCCTTCAGGTATTGCAGCCACGGCTAGAGCAATAGCTATCTTGAAATAATAAGTGCACTTCTCAAAAGAAAACTGAATATTTGAAGGCCTTCCATCTACAACGTCCCAAGAGATAAAGTTTTTGTAATTGATGAACCATACAATTAGGCACACCAGCCCAATTGCAGTAGTAAGCCTGCCTCCAAATTCATCTAGCTTCTTCTTCAAAGGAGTATCACTCTCCTCCATAGAAGCATCATGTATTTGCTTCTGTATCTTCCCTATCTCAGTGTTCATTCCAGTGCTTATGACAAGGCAAATACAGCTTCCATTCACAATAGTTGTTCCAGCAAAAACCATATTGTCCTTGGCCTGCAACTCACAGTCGTCAATAAATATAGGATTAGTGCCTTTAAGAACAGGCATAGCCTCTCCAGTCAATGAGCTCTGCTCAGCTCTCAAAGTCGATGTCTTCAAAATCGTAACTCTCATATCAGCGGGCACTTTGTCCCCAACCTGCAATTGCACTATATCCCCTGGAACAAGCTCCCGAGATGGCAAGTCCGGTATCCAATGCCCGTCCCTCAGAACCTTTGCTGATTCACATTGCATCTCCTTAAGAGCTTCAAGTGCCTTTTCAGCATTACTCTCTTGCCACACGCCAACAGTGGCATTAAGGATCAAAATTAACATTATCACAAACGGTTCCACGTAGGCTCCGAATCCATACTCCCCCTCTGTTTCACTCCCCTGAAAGTAAGCTAGAGCAAGTGAAATAAAGGCTGCAAGCAGAAGTATCTTCACAAGCATGTCATCGAATTGTTCCAACAACAGGCGCCATATTAGTCGTCCCTCCTCCTTGGCAAGTTCATTCCATCCATACCTCTGACGGCGCTTCTCAACATCACCTGAACTCAGACCCTTTTCGAGCTTGACATGGAACTCATTCAAACACTGTTCAACAGACCATGACCACGCAGAGAATGGAATTTCTTCCATTTTAATTCAGCTTTGAAGTTTGAATTTGAAATTTCGCTCCCAAAGACACCGTAGTTGAAATTATCTCGCAGTCTCGTCAAAATCCTGTAGATAATATGAAAGAATTTTACTTACAGTCTCGTGCAGGTTTACCAGAGAACGAAAACCATAAATCAAATCAAAATGGTATTCATGAAGAAACTGAAACCGTTTTTGGAAAAAAAAAATCAATGACAGAGATATACAAATCAAATCATGCGGTGGTTACGAACCACTCCCAAAAGGTCCAACTAAAAACGTAACTGCTTATGTTAATTCAATCACTAAAGTTCGAGTAGTTATAGTCTCCTCCATAACTCCAACTAACCAGAGTAAAACACAAGATAGCACAAAAGTAGAAGTAACAAAGCAAAGTGCAGAGCAAGCAACAAAACAGAAACAAACACCAAGTTAATGCATTTAAACAACCGAGTGAAACAAAAAACGGAATTCCACGAACCAAAACAGACCAATCAAGCGAAACATAAAGCAGAACAACTCAACCAATCTTACCCGTCTCGGAAATGGGATAACTCAGTTTCCTAAGCAGCACAAACTCCACTAGTTGGGGGTGGCATAAGAATTCTGAATGTTGGTAAAGTATTATAAGGTATTGGAATTCTTACAAAAGTGGTGGGACGGACACCAAAAGCTAGCTTGGAAACGAAGCAAGAGTCTTGACCAAGGAAAAAAAAAACCTGAAAACGTGCTTAACGATGAGTCGATGAGAATCAAAGCATCGGAAGTATATGTACTTCTTGAAGGATTTAGACTGGTCAGGTCAGTCTTTTTGGAGAAGATTGTATCGGTTGGTTATGGTTATATACAAGTGGTCAAACGGTTAAAATATTTGAATATGTACGTTCCATAAAAAGCCGCCCTAGAGTAGGGTTTGACTTAGGAGTGAATTCAATGAAATAATTAGGAACTCGTTTGCTATTTTTTCTTAAATTTTTATTATCACATAAACCTAATTAGGAATGGTAATGGAGTATGTATCTTTATAAATTTTACAAATTCAAGTCGAAACAAAAATGGAATATAAATGACTCATTAAAAATATAAATTATCAAGAGGTTGTTTCCGTAATTTAAACCTGTGATCTTTTAGTCACAAAAAATAACTTTATCATTTTCTCCAAAATTTACCCTCTAATTTTTTAATTAAAAATGCAAATTTTTTAAAAAGATGATATGAGAAAATAATAAATAGTTTTAAGTCAAATCATCTCAAATTTAGATATTTTATTTCGTCTATATTTATAATTAACTAATTTATTAAAAAAAATTAAACATGTAAGTGAACATTTACTCAGCCTAAATGACTTGGATGTAAATCAATCAAATTAGTTTTCTAAGAACTTAAGTTCTTGATCTTATAAGTTAGTTTTGCAATACACAAGACCAAGGTAGCATTTTCTACAAATTATTGCTGAAGTCATAAGCCCAAATTGCACGTTTCATCCTTTTTGCAATACAAAAAGACAAGGTTGTATTGGAGATTGAATACTTTTTGAAAGGTTGCAAGTAGACTTTACTTAACAGCACAGAATTAGGTGCAAACTGTGTCGTTTTCTTCTAAGTAATTATATACATTTGGTGAACAATGACACCAACCGCACAACAAGTGATCTGACGGCGACAATGCAATAAGGGACTTAGTTGGTATCTCATGGATTAGACGTATTTGATTTGATGGATATATAATTTAGCTTTTTTTTGTCAACCCGACTATTAAATATTTCTAAAATTCGTAATTTGTTTGTCCAGTAGATGTAATAATAATAATTATTTTTATTATCTAATAAAATGATTTCGTTAAATAAAAATAAATAACTTCATATTTCATTTTATGTTAATTAAAGAGTTTAGAGGTGCGTTTGAAGATGAGTTTAGAAGTGTCAGAAATTTCACATCAGACAAGTATAAGAACATTCAATAATTTATAATAATGTGCAAATCTTCCCTCTTTAGCTAATTTTTAAGAGATGAGTTAGGGTTTTTTAACATAATATTAAAGCTTGCTTGTTTTGATGGTTTGATGCGATGCTCAGTTATGTCTCTTTGCTCTATATACTTATAAGATGTTTAAGTCTGTTTTAGACTGAAAGGATGTGTCAGAAATCTAACATTAAATAAATATAAAAGCATTCAATAATTTATAATAATATACAAATATCTCTTTTTAAGTTAATTTTTAAAAATAAGTTAGGCCTTTCTATCGAGAGATTCTCAATCACTCCCGACCTTCATATTCATCTGTTTTTCTGGCTTTAAGAAGGTTATGTACTTTTCTCTCTATAAATCTAATTATAACACGTTTCTACCAAGAGATTCTCAGTCACTCCCGACCTTCATCTGTTTTTCTGGCTTTAAGAAGGTTATGTACTTTTCTCTATAAATCTAATTATAACACGTTCCAGGTACAGTGTCTCCCAACAGTTTGAATCTGGGTAAAATGTTATTGAACTCCTCGGCTTTTGAGGTTTGACTGATGCCTTTTCATGTTTAGTTCTTTTTTGTTTTTGGTACACCTGGGTGCTTTGTATTAGTTACCTCATTAAGTCACTCCTAATCACGCTTAGCATTTCTTTTTACATTGCTCCAGTTTCCAGGAAGGTTCCGCTGTTCTCTTACGTGGTGCCTGCGTTCTGTTTAGGTCATTTTGGGCGGAGATAGGAGTGTATTCGGATAATCAAGAGGTTTCTGCGGCAGGCTCTACCGAGTAAAGGCCAGAAGAACGAGATCAGTTTGTCTAATATTAAAGTATCTTATTATATTTAATAAATCTCAGTCATTTATTTATGTAAGTTTCGCATGGGTCTTGTGTAAGTTTCACAAAATAAATAACTGAGATTTTATGAAACAGAATAAGACAGAATAATATTGGACAGAAGATATTGTCTCGAGAAGAATACCTGACCAGAGTCCATCTTCGTGAGCAGAAGAATGGTTTGTATTTTATACCTTTGCAAAGAATAAAGTAGGATAAAATTGACAACTCTCCGAGCCTCTTAACATTTAATTTCTTTCAAGTTTCTTATTGATTTAACTTCTAAATTCAATATTAGGTTTTTTATTCTTTTGAACTTTTTAATGTATTAATTTATTTATAAGTTTCTTTTAAATATTTTATTGTAGTTTTAATTTTTTAAATTTTTTTTAATAATTTTTTTATATCTTAACTTATTAAATACTTAAATACGTTATAATTAATTTATTTCCTCGACAATATTTGCTCACACATACTACATTTGATAATGATTTTGTGTACATAATTATATGTTTTATTCACCAAATCCAAATCCTCTTAGCTTCCTTTTTTTCTTTACATATTATTTTTATTTGTTTTTTCTAGTTGCTTTCTAAATCTTACCCTTCAGAATTAATGCAACCCCTTAGATAGTCTAATTGTGTTGCAAGGAGGAGCTTTAGGCAGCCTTTTTATTACGTGTCACGATAGTTTCTCTTATACCCATTTGACGTAATTGATTATTTTTGCTTTCTCTTTAAATTTTAATTATTCAATTACAGTACTTATTCGTAATTATTATTAGAGAGCTTTATTTTAAATTAGATGACGTAAATTAGATAGCTTTATTCTTATTTATAATTTTATATTAAGAGATTATTTGAACACAAAAAAAACAAAGTTGTGCAGAAAAATATTAATTAAGTCGAGATTAATTATAAATTATGAACCATTAATAACAACCCTGTTATGAGTTTACTACATCATTTGTTCTGTTCTTTGATTGATTATAGAAAATGTCGTGTTCACAAGCATGTAGTCATATACTTGCAGAATTTTTTAATCCAAACCTCACATTCCACGAAGGTTCCTGTTAAAACATCCAACACACGTATGGAAAAGCATATGCTTTTAATTTCGAGTTAAATTTATAAGAATTTTTGTCATTAAACCATTTATTTTATTATAATTTATATATCAAATAAGCACTAAGTATGAAAATATCCTTAAATAACATGATTAATGCATTAACATAAATTATACCTTGTTATTTAAATTACTTCATTTTTCTTGTTATTTTCATCAAATTGTCTTTCAAATTAGTTCATTGTAACTACCATAGTCGCACATGTATTTAGTCTCGAACGATATCTATTAAAATTGAAAAGCTCAGTAAACTCAAAAGAAATGGGAAGGAATCGCACTACTTTCATTTATCAGAAACAATGGCTTTATAGCCTTTACAGAACAAAGAAACGTTGGAAGATCCCAGAAAAGTTTCTAACTTTCCTAAGAATAAGGAAACAAACTGACTTCCCAAACATACGAGATATTATTGAACGGCAAAAACAACTTATTTGGATAAAAACAACTAATATGTTCAACATTTTAGCATGAATTTGAATGAGTATTGGAATTATATGGCATTCTAGAACATGGGCAAGCCTAAATGTTTGATGGCGTTTGGGATGAAGGCAATGGCAACAGCCAATGGGAATTAATCATCACGGGGCAATATCAAGTGTTGCCTCAATTGTTTATGATGTATAAATTGATTAGTGAAAGGTTAAGGTTTATAGATTGAAGACTATGCCCTGAAGTGAACTAGTAGTACTTTGGTGGCTCGTTGGTATATTGCCCTACATTTGAGTGACTACTTCCTGTGAAACGGTCAGATTTGTGCTAAAGTGAAGACACATTATATGAATGCACGCCTGTTATGAAGCAGAATGTGTAATTGAGGTGTTATATGCTCTCTATTCTTACTTTTTTTATATAATTATAGTCTCTTTTTCAAGCAAGAAATGGAGCTGTCTCTGATAGGACTTCAGAATGCTGGCAAAACATCACTTGTAAATGTTGTTGCAGTATGTGAAGTTTCTTATCGATCATCTCCTATTTCTTTGTGTACTTTTTGTTTGGTGCTGCTGGTCAATTTATGTTTCTGGTTCTTTCTTCCAGACAGGTGGATATAGTGAGGATATGATCCCAATGGTGAGTCATCTTTATGATAATTGCAGAATATGTTCCTTGCATTATGCTGCCTAGAGGGTTTCATTTTTATAGTCAAGGCTTTTTATTTGTATAACTTTGAACATTATGTTGACTATTTTCTTTTGTTTGCAGGTAGGGTTTAATATGAGGAAGGTAACCAAAGGAAATGTCACAATAAAGCTTTGGGATCTTAGAGGTCAACCAAGGTTTCGCAGTATGTGGGAAAGATACTGTCGTGCAGTTTCAGTCATTGTGTATGGATATGCTTATATACATTACAGTTTTACATTTTACTTTAGTTTTGATCTTTTATATATACTAGCAGGTTATCTCTGCGCAAATGCGCAGTAAAAATGCCCAGTGTATTTAATAAAAATTGAAACGGGTAAGAATT
>JANIJF010000004.1:7095768-7108701 GCA_024520955.1 Erythroxylum bequaertii | reverse complement strand
TATTACGTCACACCGGGGCGACCGGTGGTTGAACCGGTCGAACCGGTGACCAGTAAAGCCACCGGTTCGATGATCGGTAAAAATAAATATCTTATAATATTTTAATAATATCTTTATATCTTATTTTTTAAGGTATATCCACACCCCCTCTAGGAATAAAAGTTTGTAATTATTTAAGATTTATTTTATCTATTATCAGTAACCAAACTAAAAATTAAAAATACAAGTTGCATTTCTATTCCCACCTCTTTATTACAGATTATCAAACGATTGGTTGGTTTTTGATAATAGATAAAATAAGGAATGACAAAATTGGAATAAATTTTAAATAATCTAATACTTTTATTAGTAAAGGAGAGTGTAGGTAAGGGATAAGAGATAAAGATATTATTAGAACATTATCAAGTTACTCCTATAAAAAAATAACATCACCAAGTTGTTATTAAGATATTATATCTTGATTCTTATCAGTAAATTTTTATTTAATTATTTACAAAATCAATCAAATAATAATTAAAAAATTCATTATCGTTCTTAACATTTGATACCAAATTTTAACTTTTCATTTACATTCCTTTTTTTATTATGATTTCTTTATTAGTGATTACTAAAAAAGACTAGGTTAAAACAAATTACCCTTTTGTCGAAAAAAAAAAAGGCAACGACGACACCGTATGGGTCCAATCACAAGCTTGGGTTCGAAGTTCAAACATCGGCGTACAGCGATGGATTCTATGTAGTAACTGAAACAGAGCAAAGAGGCATGCCACGCTAGGGTTTTAGGATTATCAGACTTGAGAAGCAGAAACAATGGAGTTTTGCCCAACGTGTGGGATGCTGCTGAGATATGAATTGCCCAACATGGGTCAACCCTCCAGATTCTATTGCCCTACTTGTCCCTACTTCTGTTCCATTGAGAGTCGCGTAATACTCCTTTCTATGAAATCTATTTCGTGTTTTGTTTTTGGTGTTTTTAATTGACTGGTCGTGGCTAAAGGTTATGGCTTTTCTGTTTTGTGTTTACTCGTTCAGGTTAAGATCAAGAGAAAGCAACTGCTGGTTAAGAAAGAAATTGAGCCAATTTTTACTCTTGATGACTTGACCAAAGGTGGCTCTGAAACTGAAGGTATATCCCTTTTGTATAAACGTTTTATGTCATCGAGACAAATGTTCTGAATTAGGTGTAGAGTACATTCATTCATTCAAGTTTATGGTCTAGTTTAGTTGTTCTTGTTGATCCAGTTCTGTTTTTCCAGTTTCAATTTACCTCAACTCCCCTTATACTCATGATTCACTCTATTCCCTTTTCCCACAGCAACTTGTCCACATTGCAACTTTGGAAGAGCTCGTTACCAACAGCTACAGATCCGGTCAGCTGATGAGCCAGCAACAACTTTCTACTTCTGTTTGAATGAAAAGTGTCAAAAGATGTGGCGTGAAGACTGAATGCTTCTCACTTGCACGCTGCTTGTACATCTATTACCTTACTCAACATATTTGCCGGTTTCACGTTTAGTTTTGAGTCAAGTGGTTTGTGGATTGAATCATTCAATTTCATTCGAGTCTTTGGATGTGGCTGCCTCTGTGCACTGCTCAGCTTGGGAAAAATTGTGCGAACATTCTGCCTGTTGGATGAAAAAAGTTCCCATTTATCCCTTGATGATCTTTTGCAAGTTCGACTCTTTTACATCAACTATGTATCCTAGCCGACCCTTTTTTAACCATTTCATTGCACGTGGACTGAATTGGAGCTCATGTCCGTGTCGTTTATAAGGAACATGAGGATCCCAATCCTAAGAGATTTGAAGTAATGCTGTTACACTGATGTACGCTGTTACGATGATGTAACTGATAAGGCCAACATGCTTGTAATGTTTGATTAGGCGAACACAGCTCTGATAAATGGACAATTTATGTACAAGAATAGAACAGCTAATTTCAAAGCATAAGATTGAATTAGAAAATATTACTACTTCCACTAAAAAGGGCCGCAATCTGTGACAACTCCAGTATGACATTGTGAGAATCCTCAAACTAGAAAAGAAAATGTGTGCACAAAATAATTTCACAAGTTAGAAGTTTGTCTAGGCATTACTAAATCAATGATCAGCCAACTCTTTCCTTGTCAGCCATCTCCTTTTGGTCGCCTCCAGTGCTTCATCCTTCATCCTACAAAGTTCATTAAACCAAATCTGATATTGGGCTTGGATTGCATCAATCTCTGTCTGTAGCTCAGCATCTATATCATTGTCAACCATTGACATTGACGAACAAGTGCTTGCTAAGCTCAAGAGATTGGATACTCCACTTTGGCCAAGAAGTGATAATTCCAAGCTCTTTGAAGAGTTATTCATTGGGATGCATTCTTCACCTTTGACGTCGTTGCTTTCCTGTTTGCAATCGAAACATGGTTCCTCAACCTCTGTTTCAAATGCATAGACATTCAAGCTTTGATGTCTTCCAATAGGATCGTGCTCAGAATATTCGGAAGTTTTCTCATTTTTTGAGATAGCATCTTCTTCAGTAACAACCGAGACTTGAGAGTCCTGATATTCCATATTGGTCAAACTTGGAGAGGAATGGTAGTCAAAATAAGAAATAACACCATCGGAGTTACCACTGAGATCATATCCACCATCTTGGGTGGAATCTCCAGGACCATTTCTTGCTGCCTCCAAAAAATTTTCTTGCTCAATAATAGACACTGCAGGAACATCAGCTAGTAATACATCCCATGGGGAAGCCATTAACGTTTTGGTATTATCAATGATGGAATTGTCAGGAAAGGAAGTTATTGTTCCACTTGAATAATTAGATGAGACTTTCCAACCGGGAAGAAGATTCATTATCAAGTAGTCGATAAACTCAGCTATGAAGGCCACATCATGATCTGTCAATTCTAGCTGTTCAACCATTTCACTTGCCACAGATAAAGCAGTATCACTATCAAGGTAGAAGAGAAAGTCAATATTCCTCACCCAACCTGCAAGCAGCAACAACACTGAATCTTTACTCACAAAAAAAGGAGGAAAAATGCAAAGGCTGGGATAAGATAAACATAACTTACCCAAACAATCAGCAATTCGAAAGGTTAATGATATAGTGTTGTCATCATTCTTTTTCCCACGCAACCTAAACTCATTATGCTTATGTGTCCTCTGGAATTCAATAACAGGGTGAGCTGAGTTACCATTATTACTTCCAGTATCTGTACTCAAACAAAGCTGTTTACTGTCAATATCTATGTCCATGGAAAGAGGCCCGGAATTTGTGGAACTCATGGATCCAGAACACTGATTAGGCAACTGTGAGGGGCCACGAATTGGTTCAGAATTCCCAGGCTGGAGGAAAGAGTCGTTAAGGAGCTCCATAGCAGGCAACCTCTTAGAAGCTGGAGCCAAGCATTTTTCAATGAACTCCTTCATTTGTGGATCATTCACTTTATTCAGGGAAGCAGGTTTTACGCCCTGAAGAAGGTTAGAAACACAATAAAAAATAAATCAGGTATTTGTATGGAAAGACCCAAGTCAATGATCAAGTGACTATAAGCTCTAGATAGATAAACTTACCGAGGTAACCTTCTTGTATATTTGAGCTGGATTTTGGCATTCACTGTATGGATAATCAAAAGTGACCATTTCCAACATGCACATCCCAAAAGAATATATATCAACGAGTTCATTGTATTCCTCTTCATAAAGCTCTGGAGCCATGAATTCAGGAGTTCCTGTATGAAGAAGGAAAATATTTGAGACTTCCCATAAAATTGTGTTATCAAAGCAGGGGAACTTGAGACATTAGAGCATTACCAATAACACTTTTAGCTGTAGGCTGTTGCATGACAATGGCCAACCCAAGGTCTCCAATTTTAACTTCTCCATGATTCCCATTAACAAACACATTGTCACATTTTAAATCCCTGTGAATGATGGGTGGATTATGGCCATGAAGATAAACTAAACCTCGAAGAATTTGCCTTGCCCAATTCTTTATTGCTTTCATATCAACATTTCTATGCTTCTTGCGGTATCTAACAACCAAAAGTAACCAGCTGTCAGAAATTCAAATCATAGAGATAATGGTCATGAATGAATAATCAGTAACACTGCAGACAACATACTGCCGCAGATTCCCAGATGTAAACAGCTCAGTAATCATGTTAACCATTTTCTTCTTCTGATCCACCCAAGAATAATAGAGCTTGATGATGTTGTCATGCTTCAGAGATCTCAGCAGATGAACTTCTGAGTATAATCTTTCCAAATTTTCTGGGGACTGCAAGACATCTTCAATGCTTACTTGGTTCCATGCAACTTCTATACCATCTACTTCATCAAATGCCTTGTAACTTCAAGAAAAAATATCAAGGAAACAAGTGCAATGAGTAATCTTCCTTTAAAAATATGGCTTTTATAGAAGGATAAGAATATAAAGAAAGGGAAACAAAACTTTAAGAGGAGGCAAAGTGTAAGACACATACACAGTCTTGAAAGCACCCCTGCCCAATATATCATTATACTGTGCCAAAAAAAAAGGGAAAACGATTGAAATTAATGACTTTAGAAGGGAAATAAATACTTCCAGAGAAAAAAGAAAAAAGAACAAGAAGCAACAGATCTTTTTAACACAATGCAACGACATAATATCAATAATATGGGTTGTATCCACTAGTTTAAATTAGAGCACAAATTTTGTAACCTCAAAATGTTAACGAAGTTGATTGACACATAAATCAACTTCAGCATCACAAGGGTCAACTGCCGCTCTTAGCTTTTATGTCTAAGAATTTCCCTCTAACCACAGCATGGTTGAATATATGCCAAAATGGTTACGGTCCATTCTCAACAATGCTTTCGGCCAGCAAGCACATTACCAAGACGCCGCAAATCCAAAGCATTAAAAAGATCCCTCATTTATTGCAATAGATGTCTAGTTTTTTTTTTATTCTCACTATATAGAATGGACCATGTGTTTCTTGCGGAATTTGCTCATCTTCCATCAATACTTCTCGTATTACTAGCTCGACGACATTGACATTAACAGCAAGTACACATACTGGAAATTCCAAATGATTGTTTCAGGGTCCAATCTTCCACTAATTCTATATAGAGTCCTGGATTAGTTATCCCATGAAGCACCAATTCCATATGCCACTACATGAAATGTAAGACAAATGCCAATTACTAAAACAGAAGCACTCTAAAAAGGGGTTGTCCAAATTACCCGAACATATCTACCAGTAGGATCTTTTTCTACGAAATCAACCTCCGCATGAGGAGGCTCCGTCGCCGAGAAAGTTTCAACATTCAAATTCGATGCAAATCCAGGGTCCCCCACAACAGCAGGTCTTATTCCTGCCATTAAGCAGACAACACCAACAGGCAAAAAGGAAACGGACAATATGGACTTGACAGCGGCTACTGTTTTAAGGTCTAAACGATCAAAACTTAGCAGAACAAAGATATGAAGAAGAATCAAAGCGATTGTCACTGATCGACCCACATAAGAGGAACGAGACAACGATTTTGTTGTTTTTGCTCGGAAAACGCTTCTGACGCGATGGAGAAGGAATCGAATGCCGAAATACGCAAGCGGATTCGGCATTCGACTACGACGACGACGACAAGCAGAGGGATGACGACGTCGTGTACTCCATGTTGAGGCAATGAACCCGAACAATTCATAACCTCAAATCTCGCGCCTTTATGTGTCTTTAACATCATCATACCAAACCCAGCACCACCCAATTTTCCAATATCATCCTTACGAACCCAAAATCAATCCTCGAGACTAAAGATTGTACCTTTATCCAGAAAGTTTTTCCTTTTTCTCCCAATAGATGCAGAGATGAGGGAAAAAAGGGAAAGTGGCAATGGGTTTAGGTCAGAAAAAAGGGCTCAATTTTGTTTAGATTGGTATGAGAGACAGAGGAGAGAAAAGAGAACTTGAAGGTGCGTGATATAAGGTAGAAACAAACACTTGTATGGTTAGTTACTAAAACTAACAAGCTTCAAATTTCCATCTTCGGTTTGCAATCGCCTCGTAATAGATTTTGGTAAGAACTGATGGAGTTTGGTGCGGCGCCGTACCAACTATTAGAAAGTTTCTCGTTATAATGTAAAGGGTGTCGTGGTGTAGTTGGTTATCACGTCAGTCTAACACACTGAAGGTCTCCGGTTCAAGTCCGGGCGACGCCAGTATTGTTATTTTATACTTATGATCTTTAATTACACTTTTGAAATCTCAATCTACATCGTTACTTATCCATATAAGCCAAAATTATCTTCAACTACTCTTTAAAATCTTCATTTGTATTACGACATTCGTAGAAATCTGATTTGCTCTCTGTTTGATCTGGTAGTGATTCACTAGTTTGATAATTTACCACTTTATACAACTGTCTGATATAATTGAAGGTCAAGTGTTATGATGTCAATGGAAAGTTGCGTAATGAAACAATTTTGATCAAGTTACTGACTTGCTTCAAGGTGCTCCAGAGTAATTACTTTTGAGTTTAATCTATCAAAGATGCTTGTGTGTTTGCCCAATTTTTTGTTTCTCTTAGTTTCTTAAATATTTAGTTGATCGTAAAATTTTAAATGAAATGGTTTATAATAAAATAAAATATAAATATAATATAATATTATAAACATGTTATTTGAAAAGGATGGAAGAATTTATAGTAAAATATTGTTTGGAAGAGAAACTCTCTTCGTTCGTCTCGTTCCTTTCAGTTTCATTATAAGCTTTTCTTTCAAATGATGTACTAATATTATATTACATTTCATTTTATTAATAAACCCTTAACTAAACATAGTCTAACTCTTTAATGAATCTGTTTTGATGTTAAGCATATGAGTTTTTCACTTTGTTTTCATCCTACAAGAGTGCTTGACTGTCAATGCTATTGCTGTAAAGTAGTGACCGATAAACGCTCAATAAATTATGTTTTTATGTCTATATTTAGTTTGTTTTACTTATTACATGAGAGTTTTAAGTAGTATTTGGTACTTATTTTGTTTTTAGTATATTTTTAAGTCTAAATTATCTTCATAAATTAAATGAGAAAATTTTAGATAAAATCAGAACAAAATATACAAGAAGTAGAGTTATTTTATAAGTAAATGTCCGTGTGAAAATATACACACACGTATTGGTAAACATGTAAAGTTTCGAAGACTTTTTCTACCCCTATGAAGATACGCATATGTGCAAGTCACATACACGGTCGTTTCGTATGCTTGCGTGAGCTCCTGGAAACGTGTAAATTCATGACTTTGAAGTATTCTTAAAATATACAATTACTCAAGCAACCGTATGGCTGATTGTGTGTATTCTCGGAACCCTAATTTTGCACTATAAAAGGCAATTATGAAGAAGAGACAAAGGGGAAGAAATTAGAATCGGAATTAGAGTTTGAGACATAACGTTGAACCTAGGATGATAAAAACATGAAGATTATTTCATAGATCTGTTAGAGAATAGTCTTTTATTAAATTTTTAAAGGGATTATATTAGAGAAAAGGGAGATATGTATCATAGGAATTCTTTTCTTTTAATTATTCTTTTGAACGTTTGATGTTTATTTTAATTTCTATATTTATAAACATAATTTATTTAGTACCTATGTAGGATAAGCCCTAAGTTTAAACAGATATTATAATTTGATATTTTATTTAATACAATTTGATCGACTGTTTCGTTGTAATTAAATTATGTATTTTTATTCTTAAATTAATGTCTAAGATATTAGTTCATTTTTTAAAGAGCCGAAATTTTTTTTATTTTTTCGTTTGACGTATTAATTTCTTAACAATTGCAACACAATCAATCATCATTACATCAAAGTATTGTTAAATCAATCACTTGCATGTTAGTACATTCTGCAAGCTGATAAAATTGTTGTGTCACATCTTCAAAGATCTGCTTATAAATTTGAAATTTACTGTAGGTGGAATATTTACAGTGATTCGGGATATTCATCCTTGCTTTGATGCCTCTGCCATGGTTATTCCAGCGGATGCATCCTGCATCATCACCCTTGATATTGCTTCTAACCATGGCCTAATAGTTGCATCTAAAAGTGGGCTCCTCACTGAAAACAGTAAAGTTTGTCTAGTCAGCAATCTTTTGCAAAGGCCTAAATTGGATCTGGTTAAAAATCAAGCAATTTTAGATAATGGCAGGGCATTGTTGGACAATGGAATTTTAGCAGCAAAAGGCAGAGCATGGCTAGAGCTTGTTTCACTTTCATGGTCCTGCCAACCAAATATTGACAAGCTCCCAAAGAGAAGGAAAAGAAAAAGGTTAACATAGCAGTTTTATGTTTTAATAGATTTTCTACTATCTTGGTATTCATCAAACATTTCAGTTTTATGCCTTAATAGATTTTCTACTATCTTGGTTTTCATCTTAAATGAGAGGAGCTATTAGTTATGTTAATTTCAGTTTTAAATATCTTATTTATCGTTTTCCTTAACTTTGTTGGCAAGTTTGATATACATTGTTTTCTTCTGATTCTATGCTTGGAATTCATCAAACATGTAGGTGAGCTTTCTTCAAATGAATTGATGCGCAGCACTGTGTCAACTTGCTCCAGATGAGTTTATATGAAGATATTGTGGCAGCTTGGGTTCATGCAAAACATGAGTGGCTGCAAACACGACCTATGGGCAAAGATCTGGTCAAAATCTTGGCTGAACAAAGAATGTTCAACGATTCCCGTTGTATGTTGAAGACGCTTAAATCATCTATTGAGAGCCTTATTGTCGTTAGAATTTGATGTCATTTATCTTACAGATCATAGTGGCACTTTCTTGTTACTCACTGCAGATGGCACTTTGGAACGTCAAGGTAACACTTTGGAACTTCAAGATAATTTTTGGATCACTTCACCGAGGCAAGCTCAGAGCTTGTAGGCTCAAGACGTCTGTGTTCCATTCCAGCTACCACTGTGTCTGACATCACAGCATCCGCTGTATTTCTTTCTAGCAAAATTGAACCTGGTGTTTCAGTTGGGAAAGATTTTCTTATATATATTTCATCCATTTCAGGTTGAATACAAATTGGTTCCCAATCCATTGTGATCGTTATTAACATCTCAGAAGGGTAATTTGTCTGAAAGAGGTTTATGCTCCCATGCAATTATGTGTTGTCTTCCAAGATTGCTCAAATACCTGGAGAGCATGCTTACTGAATATAGTATATCTGCTTTAGTAGCAGCTATATACATCAAACACCCCACCATGCTTTTATAACTCTTGCTGTCTACCTCATCTCCTTCCTCTTTCTTTACCAACTTTTCTTTCGAACAAATTGGTGTTGAGACATGCTTACATTGATCTAACTTGAATCTCTTCAGTACATCACAAACATACTTCCTCTGACTTACTGCTATGCTTCCTTCATACTGCTTTATCTCCATTCCCAAAAAATATTTCATCACCCCCAGATCAGTCATTTCGAAGGTGCTACTGAATTGGTGTTTCAGAAACTCAACCTGTTCTTCTGAACTTCCAGTAATTAATAGATCATCCATATATATCGACACTACTGCTATGTTCTCTTGTTGTAGCCTTACGTACACAGTTGGCTCACTACAGCTTCTTTTGAAGTTGATATCAAGCAGAAATGAGTCGATATGCGAATACCAACATCTAGGGGCTTGCTTCAAGCCATAGAGCGCTTTATTGAGTCTGTAAACACTCTCCTCCTTTCCTTTTATCACGAAGCCTTCCGGTTGCTGCACATAGATTTTTTCTTGCAATACTCCATTTAAGAACGCAAACTTTACATCCATCTGATGTATCCTCCAACCCTTCTTAGATGCAAGTGCCAGAAGCAATCTAATGGTTTCAATCCTCGCTACCAGTGCAAAGGTCTCTCCAAAATCCACACCTTCCACTTATGTGTACCCCTTCACTACTAACCTTGCCTTTAGCTTGTTAACTGAACCATTAAGGTTCAATTTGGTTTTGAATATCCACTTCAGTCCAATGGCCCTCTTGTCTGGTGGTTTGTCTACTAACGTCCTGGTTCCATTTTTGTTTATCATGGAAATTTCTTCTTTCATGGCTTCAAGCCATTTTGGATTCTGAAGTGCTTCTTGAGTCTTCGTCGATTCCAGCATTGCTTCATTACTCTTTTTATAAATTTCTGCTAGGCTCTATGTTCCTCTTACTGGCACATGATCTAAATCATCATCTTCCTCTTCTGGATTTTGCTCCTCCTCTGAATTTAATTCATTTTGCTCAAAATGATTTTCTGGCTCTTCCTCTTCCTCAGATTCTAACACATCCAGCTGGTCCAACTGGTTCTGTGTATTCTTTGTAATTTCTGGAATAACAGAAAATGGTTTGCCCGTCTACTCTCCTTCCACATTTCCTCGCTCTCCTTCAGACCAGGTCCAATGTTCATCTTCAAGGAAGTGGACATCCCTGCTTACCTTTACCTTCTTTTGAGATGGATAAAACAATCTATATCCCTTAGTCAATTCAGAATATCCAACAAAAATTGCAAGTTCTGATTTGCTATCTAATTTGCTCCTCTTGACATGAGGTATTAGTGCATAACAGAGAGATCCGAATACCTTTAAAATTTTCAACTTTGGTTTTACTTCATGCCACATTTCATACGGTGTTTTACCTTCAAGTGCACATGTATACAGTCTGTTCAGCAGGAAGCATGTAGTGGAGGCTGCTTCCGCCCAAAAGCTCTTAGGAAGTTTCTTCTCCTCCAATATGCTCCTTACCATCTCCACCATTGTTCTATTTCTCCTCTCCACCACTCCATTCTGTTGTGGAGTACTAGGGTGTAGTCAGTTGGGGTTTAATTCCTGCATCTTTGCAAATCAACTGAAACTTGTCAGAGATAAATTCTGTTCCATTATCTGTCCTAACAGATTTGATGCTTAAGCCAGTCTAGTATTCAACAAGAGTTTTAAACTCTTTAAACACTCTTGCAACTTTGTCTTTTCTCTTTAAACAATATAACCATGAGTATCTTGTATAATCATCAATTATTAACAAAAAATATCTGCTATCATTCAGTGATGTTTCTAGCATTGGCCCATAAATGCCCATATGCAATAATTGAAGTTTCTCACTTGCTCTCCATTTTGACTTGGTGAAGGGAGCTCGGGTATGTTTTCCCATAATACAAATTTTGCATTCTGAGTGACAGTTGGAGAGACTTGGAAGATCGACTACCATCCTTTTCCTCCACATTGCTTCTAGCCCCTTCATGTGATAGTGAACGAGCCTCCTATGCCAGAGATCAGTCTTTCCTGTGCTACTCACCAAAGCCTCTTGTTGCATCTCTTCTGGTCTCATGACAAAGCTTTTGTTCTTCATCATTGTCGTGAACATCTCCTGCCTATACTTGTCAAACACTTTACACACATCTGATTTGAAATATACAGACATACCTCTTTTAATCAATTGGACCACACTTAAGAGATTATGTTGTATTTTGGGCACCAGTAACACATCAGGAATGATCTTGATACCAATTTTGGTAGGTATCTCAACCACTCCTCTTCTTTCAGCTCGAATGCATACACCATTTCCTAGCTTCATGTTGGCCTTCACATTTTGATCTAGAGTCTTGAATAGTGTTGCATCTGGAGTCATATAACTTGTGCATCCATTATCTATCAACCATTCAGATGGATGTGCATCAGTCAGATCACACATGATGACGAAGAGCTGCTCTTCTTCTTCAGCCATCTGCATATTTGCCTCAGCCTGAACAGCTTGCTTTTTACAGATCGCTTCCATGTGCCCCTTCTGATGGCATCTTCTGCATTCCATGTTCGGTCTCTTCCAACACCTGAAAGCAAGATGGTTCGACTTACTACAGTGAGGACAAGGATTGTATTTATTTGCCTTGTCTCCAGCTGTATTTCTGCCTGAATTTTTCTGGTGCGATTGTGTGTTTTGCAAACTTGATCCTCCTTTGGTTCTTTTCTTCTTCTTGGACTTTTCTTGACTTTCAGTTTTGGCAAAGGCTCTATATGCTTCTTCAGTAACTTCTGACTTCCTCATCAAATGCCTTTATTCTTGAGCCTGAAGCGCGCTAACTACTTCAGCAAGTTTAATCTATCCAATATCTTTGGAGTTTTCCAGAAAGACTATAGTAGCTTCGTATTTTTCGGGCACCGACACCAGCAGCTTCTAAACCAACCTTTGATCCTTGAACTCGACTCCTAGGAGCATGATTTGATCTGAAAGTTGAATTAGTCTTTCAGTGTCATTCTTGATTGATTCATCTTCCTTCATTTGCATTCTTTCAAATTCTCTCAAGAGATTTAACACCTTTATATTTTCACCTTTTCGTCACTTCATATTTACTCTTCAGGAAATCCCAGATCTCCTTTGTTGATCCAAGAGACATAATCCGAGTAAATATAGAAGGTGCAAGTGCCTGGTATAAGTAAGATTTTGCCTGGGCCTTTTTCGCCACCCTTTCCCTCAACCATCTTAGCTGAGCAATTGGAGCATCTTCTCGACTTCGTAGTCTTCATCAATAGGCTCCCAAATATCCTGACCTTGCAGGGATGCCTCCATCTTTATTGCCCAAATCTGATACCCTTCTCTATTGAAGACTGCTGGCTGCAAACTTTGAGTTGAACTCTTAGCCATCTCTAAGTATACTCTCCTAGTAGTCACAGCTTAAACAGGAAAGGATACTGTTTGCTCTAGCCAAAACACTTGCTTATACCCTCACAGATCCCTTAAGAAACTAGCTTTGATACCACTTTGTTGTTGTTATCTATCTACCATACGAAAGCTAACGACTATAATGCAGAAAACTTTGAGAGAGAAAACGCGTAGAGACATAGGGGCAAACAAAGGATGTAAAGAACTCAGTGATTCACTGAGATTTCTTCTATTACTTGAATTGATGCAACTTCTGTGGTCGAATGTACATTTA
>JANIJF010000004.1:7001506-7027369 GCA_024520955.1 Erythroxylum bequaertii | reverse complement strand
AAAGTACAAATTATAAGTCCAAAATCTCAATTAATCACATATACTACTTCATTTAACATCCAATTAAATATTTTTAAGAAAAATTTCATAAACCCCAAATTTTACTCAAGAACCCTAAATTACCTAATACACAATTTTTAGGAAAAAAAAATAATTGCAAGAACACATACCAAATTGATGTCCAAATCTTCAAATTAAATTTTCATAAACTTCAATTTCATCATCAATTCCTTATGTCTTCTCTTTTTTTGTCTCTCTCTCCTTCAATCCATCTTCATAATATTGCATAATAAATTCAATTTCATGCATTTTATTCATTAATGCATGCAACTACACCAAAATCATGTACTAAAAATAATTAAAACTCCATTAATTTACCTTATAAATTTTTGGGTATTATTCATCAAGAACACCCATATACCTTTTCTTCATTTTTTCCTAATTTTTGTGTTGATATGGTGAGTTTAGGGACCTTAGGTTGATGATTTAGTGTTTAGTAGGTAATTTGGGGGTTAAAACTAAAGAAAATTGGCTTGAAAATGTAAGAAAAGAAAGAAAAATGGAGAAAAAAGGAGGGAGGTATTCTCTGCAATCTTTAGCGGAGAAGAGAGGGTAGGTGGCCAACAAAATGACATAAATGTCACGAGGTCCCTAATTAAAAGTTTTCCATTTTTTTTCAAAATTAACCTTTTTTTAATTCATTCTTTCCTTTTCTCAATAAAGAATACCCATAAGAAAAATATCAACTTCATATAGAGAGCTAAATTAACATCATTTATTTCCATTAATATTTTCGGGTTTGATTTTCACCCTTTCTCGGATTAAACATTGACCATTGGTCAACTCTTAGTCAAACTCTCAAAACAAACTCGTTTGGAGCTCTAATTTGATCATCGGGCTGCCCTTGAATAATATTATCCGATGCCAAATAAAATAAAATGCAGTTTGAATCTTAGGTGTCATTAGTTACCTCGGGATATACTATTTATGATTTGAAAAGTACTATTCATGAAATCGAAATTTTTGGGGCGTTATAATTCTTCCTCTCTAATATAAAATTTCGTCTTTGAAATTTTATTGTGTCAAATAGTCGTGGATAAGACTTTCTTATGGTTTCTTCCGATTCCCATGTAGCTTCTTCAACCTCATGATTTGTCCATAGTACTTTTACTAGTGAAATCGTCTTGTTCCTTAGTTGTTTTGTATCTTTTGCTAGAATGGTGACCGACTTCTCTTCATAAGTTAGATTTGGTTGTATTTCAATATCTTCCAGTTTTATAATGTGTGATGGATTATACCGATATTTCCTCAACTTAGACACATGGAAGATATCATGAATTTTTTTTCATATCTTGTGGCAATGCTAATCTATAGGCTACTGGTCCCACATGCTCAATGATCTGAAATGAACTAATGAATATAGAGCTTAACTTACCTTTCTTACCAAATCGAAATACATTCTTAATTAATAAAACCTTACTATATTTTTGTGTACCATCATTCAAAAGAACTTGTAACAATGCAAAAAATATTTACCATATGTTGAGTTTGCATATAAAAGGGTTGTGTATTCTACCACGTCTTATTCATCTTTTAAAATTGTGTATGGTTTTTATTCTTTGGCTCCTTAAGATGTTTTGCTTTTACAGACTAATGAATGTGATAATTTTGAGGGAAAGAGAGACATATTTTGTTAGGGATTTACATACCAAGATTTGAGCTGATATAAAGGAAAAAAAATAAGCAATATGCTAGGCAAGCCAAAAAAGGGCCATGAAAGTTACCTTTAAACTTGGAGATTGGGTTTAGTTATATATGCATGAAAATAGATTTGTTGTCTAAAGGAAATCAAAATTACAACTTATAGGAAATGAACCTTTCCAAACGTTGGAGCAAATCAATGACAACGTCTACAAGCTCAATTTACCAAGTCATCATGGCAATATTAGTGTTACTTTTAATGTTGCTGATTTATCTTTATTTGATGTAGGTGATTCGAGGATAAATCCTTTCAAACAGGGAGAAAATGATGGAGATTAGCTTACATTAACACTGACTAATCTATTACAAGGCATTAGAGGCCCTATGACAAGAGCAAGAACTAAGCATATAAAGGAGGCTTTGCAATAGTTGATCATGGACATTCAAAATAATATGGCTATTGTTGAACATTCTAAGATATTACTAAAATTAATTCTTCAAGCCTAAGATGATGAAAAAAGCCTAATGTATGAAAAATAATGCTTGGAGCTCAACATGTAAGAATGATCCACATGTTTGTTTTGAATGTAGTCCAATCAGCATATTTTCATTTTAAAAAGGTTAAAGATGTGGGATTAGATGCAAAATATAATGTTTTGACTTTCTTTCACTAATTATTATTAGTTATCAAGTTGTTTTCGTAAAGATTTCAAATTTAAAGTTGACTAAGGGTAATTTGTATCCATTAGTTAAGGGAATCCTTCCTAACTAAGTCATTTCTATTTAGTTATATTTTGGAACAGTAAAGAAGACATTTTGTTATAGGATTTTGACCATTTGGTGCCTATTTAAATAGGCAATTTGGTGTATTACAAAAATAATCTTATCATCAATAAAATTTTGAGTGTTTATCTGTAATGAGAGCTTTCTCTTGGTTCTTTAGTCAATAACTTAATCTGCTCTCTTCAAGATAACTTATTACCTTATAATTTTGGTTACATTCAACAAGTTTAGTTAAGGTCGGATTCTTTGCTTGATTCAAGAAGAATTCTAAGGTTTCTTTTTCTTTCTCATTAATCAATCAAATCGGTAAGTCAGAGACAAAGAGCTCTTTAAATCAGAAAACAAAACTTATACAAAGAAAGCATCCTTTCTTTGTATAAGTTTTGTTTTCTGATTTACCCTTATCCTAAGTAAGATGAGCAAAATGTCGATACTGAATGAGACTTCAGGACCTGAATTACATAGTTGGTGATGTCAAGACACGAGAAGATAAACGTAGGAATAGAATCAAGAGAAGCTTCCCCTTAGAATTACTTGACCAGAAAATTGTCACAAGTTACCATCTTGAGTTTCTTAACTTTGAACAGATTTGATATACACAAACAGTACATCATGAAACAAAGGTAGGGTTGATCCATATCTGACAAGGAGTGAAATACAAAAAGCATCCTCACTTTCTAAGTTGCCTGGGGTCTTCTTATGAGCACCAACCACAGCAGGAAAATGAATAGGGCATGTGACCAGTTCTGCGGATATAGTCGGCTTGTTGCTCGGCTTTTGCAGCATGCCGATCTCTCTTTGCTTCTGCTGCGACTCGGTTCTCTTCTGCCTTGTGCCTTACTGATGCTAGTTTGTTCATAATCCTATCCTGGGCCTCTGCTCTCATCCTTTCAACCTCCACCTGAGAAGCAGAACTCACTAAACGTTTAATTGTGCTAAAAAATTTTATGTATGTATCCTTCTAAATTAAATTCATAATCCAGGGTTGGAATTCTGCAATATAAGTAAAGCATAAGGTTTCTCACTATGAAATGGACAAACTTTTCATCATATGGAAGCAAGAAAAGGCTAAGGTTAATCTGTTGAGTGTAGTGTTGATTTTGTCACCATGTCAGTAGTTGTTTATTTTCTGTGTTGGTTCCAGCAGCATTAGATGCATGGAAATCTAGTTACTCAGGCCAGAAGGCGTCATATCATGCAGCACCAGGCATTTATATTAGATTGTTTCTCGAAATTACTGACATTTGGAGAAGGCTTTTAGAGATTTTAACTGAAGCAATGTAGCTCAACATCAATTCGGATCTTAATGTTTTAAATTGAAATTCTAAAGAGATACAAGATGGAGAATCTGGCAAGAAAAGCAAATACAAGATAACCATTAAACCATCATTCCACATTGGTTACATATAAGGACTGTCATTAATACACACTCTTTACATACTTTTCAAGTCAATCATGATGCACACCTACTAAGAAAATTTGGCAGAAATAATGAGCGTGGTTATACCAGTGGACAGTTAGTGACAATAGTATAAAGTACCTCAATCTTTCTCATCTCTGCCTCTGTTTTTGCTTTTTGATGATTTTCCCATGCTTGAATTTTTACCTCTTCCCGTTTGAACCTGAAAAATTCGCGGTCATAATTACCATTCCGGTTTTGTGAGAACCTACAATCAATATTCTGTCCAGTGCTTCAAGAATGTCTCTATTTCAATCAACCAGCACAGACAGATTTCTATCTTACAGCAGGGTAACCCATATATTCTCATATATTCTCCTTTTTAGTTCAGTCAAACATTTAATTAGTCCAAGTAGAAGTCCCACGGAAAAGGCGTAGGGATATCAACACTGAAATATTTAAGCGAGAATTGAAAGAAGCTGACCAAAAGAAGGAATTAAGTAAATTAGTGACTTAGAACAAAATACCTTGCCAAATATTTAGCCTTCTCTGCCTCCTCCCATGCAGCTGCACGCGTTTCAATCATGCTTTTATTTGGTCGTTCTGACGCTACATACATCAAAGAAGTAGATGAATCCTTATCATACTCCTCTTTACTAGCCCAGGCAGCAATGTTAACCTTACCGAGCTGTGTCCCCAGCATCATTATCTCTCTCCTAGTTTTCATTTGCATCTCTCTTGTTGACAACTCATTCTTTGGACCTAGATGATCAATAGGAGCATTTGATGGAAATGAAGTTTCTATGGCTCTGTCAGGACTTGATGGCCTAGATGAAGTTGGACTACGAATTGGTGTTGACGCCCTTACTGGTGTTGTTGTCCTGGATGGTTCTTGACTGGTAATAGGAGTCATTTCTGTACCCATATCTCGCATTGAGACAGATCTAGCTGTTGTAGGAGGTGGAATAAACGTAGTTGCACTACGCATCGCCAAAGACGAATTGTGTTGGCTATGACTAACTGCAAGAGAAGTTAATAAGCAGGTGTCTTAAGAGGCAAAACCAAAAACATTTTTTCTTACTTGCTGACTGACCAACAGAATTCTCTATCATAAGCACAGGCTTGCCATATGACTCTGCAACTGGGTATGAATTAGACTCCCAGCTACCAACTTTATGTGTCCCAGTTTCTTTCTTAGCTTGACTACCATCAATCCCTTTTGTATGTGGTTCTTCAAAGGCAACATATTTTTTATCAGGAACTTCAGCAATCAGCTTGGTGGAAGCTTGTCGAGTGAAGTAACTAATATTGCTCTTCCGCAATCCAATTCCCTGACTACCCACTGGATGAGTCCGCCCAGCCTTTGAACGCTGCGAGTTGGGGCTTGCTATCCATTTCTGGGCATCATCCCACTTGGATGGTGCCAGTTTTGAGAATGGTGCAAAAGAAACTCTTTGCGGGGCCTGCTCTGTCAGCTGAAACTCA
This sequence comes from Erythroxylum bequaertii, assembly GCA_024520955.1. NCBI lineage: Eukaryota > Viridiplantae > Streptophyta > Magnoliopsida > Malpighiales > Erythroxylaceae > Erythroxylum > Erythroxylum bequaertii. The sequence continues at coordinate 7,022,001 of JANIJF010000004.1, read as the reverse complement.
GAAATTCAAAGACAGTAGTCATATCACACCTACTATCATAACTTTAACAGATTGCATTGATGAATTGTCAAAATGATACTTGAAAGCTAACCATCTGTGTTGTGGATTCCACAGCTGTTGAAGCAAAGCATTCAGGAGTTACAGTATCAACATCTACATCTTTGCAATTATCAGAGCTACCACCACCTGCAGAAATCTTTTACGTCAGACGATCAGCCTATGAAATGCAAGTAACCAGTCACATGTCTGTTAACTTCTTATAAATATCATTTACCAACGATGGACAAGAATTTGTAACCACCCATAAGTTTGAAAATGATACCAATAATAAGACTTTGGGCTCAACGTATATTTTTTTCTTCAGTAGACTTCGGTTTGAGCCGGGACTAAATTTATTACAGGTCAAGGCATCAGCAATGAAGCTTACTTCAGTTCGCAGCTTATCTAATATGTCTAACAAGTAGATAATCATATTGTCATCGAATCACTCTCCGTCACTATTTTCATTGATCTCAGTGTTTCTTTCTAAATAATCCAACCACTTCACATGTTAAACCATACAATAAAGGCATCAAGGTTGGGCCAGTTTTCCAGTTGAGATAAAGAACTAGCCACGAATGAGGATCTTCATTTAGCAATATGAAATCTTACTAGGAAGACATTAATGAAACTTTGATGGAAGACTACTTTGGACCATCTAGATTTAAGAGACAATAAGTTGGATGATGGATCATCAAAATCTGAATAATTATAAGCCCAAAACACACCACCATCAAACGCATCAAAACGAAAGCTGAGAAAGAAAGGGAATAAGGGATGCCTGCATACCAGTTTCATCAAGCTCCGAGAGCCTAGATCTCAAGGAACTAGCAGATTCAACATCATCTTCTTCATTTATTTTCTTTTCTACTTTCGAAAGGATATTTCGCAGCTTCCCTGGTGATAATACCCCACCCTGCTCCACCGATCAAATTATTAGTTACATTTGCATAACATGGACTGACATCAAGTTATACACATACGACAGAAGAGTGAGAGAGGACAATGGTTTTAGCAGATCGGAGTGAACAACTAAACATAATGAGTCAACCCAGAAAAATACCCATCAATGAGCACAAAGCACCCAACATGGAGTAAACAAAAATTAAAGCAAACCACCAAAATATGGAGCAAAAAGGGAAAACTTCTCCAGGAAATGAGAAGCCCAGCTAAGAAGAAACAAAAAGGAAGAAGATCGAAAGCTAGTACCAGGGGCTTTTCTATCCTCCCGTAATCCATTTGAAACTGAGGTAGTGTAGTGATTTAAGTAGCAACTAGAAGTAGCGATGATTTAAGAGACAGTGAAATGCTGAAAGCAGACTGTAAAAGCGAAAGAAGATCAAACAAAGAAAAGGGATTAGGGAGAGATAGATACAGACCCATCTTCTCTTGCGTCCTCTCTCTCTAAATGGATTTACACGCTGGTCCAAAGTAACCAGCGTGATTAAGGAAGAATGGAGAGAGGTTTAAGTGAAGAGAGAATTCTTCACTTCACAGACTCAGAAAATTTCATGACATGTATGTGCGGAAAGGAAAAGCGTAATAGAAAAAATATAAATTGCAAAGCACAAACCAGAACAGGGGATTTACCTTAAAAACGCAGATCTCTTTAAACAAGAATTTTTTCCAACAGGAACAACATCTAAAACCTGCGATACAGAAAACGCCCAATAGAAATCCGCATCAGAAAATAGAAATGCACAATAACCTCAACCCATGATCAGAATCCGAATAAAAAACAGAGATTAGGGCAAAGAAAGGCACAACAAGAATGTGTAATATTACAAGATTGAGGGACTAACGCACGATACTGGAGAAGAAGCTTCAAGAGGGAGGCTCGAAGAAGTGGAAGACGTTGAAGAAGGAAAGAGTTTCGGGAGGGTTAAACTTGAGAAGATAAAAGTTGTCTTTGATTTTCTATTCGAAGAATAGATAAAGATAGCTACATACGAGTTTTACGTATTCCGCAAATTTTAGTAATAGCCATTCCAGCTGATTCTCTATTCTGTATTTGGTTATAAACCAAACACATGTTTATTAATATGTTTGGTTAAGAATAGGGTGGGAATAGAATACCTATTCCCTTATACCAAACACGCTGTTAATTTTGCCTTGCAAGGAGCATGAAAGGAGAAAGTTGAGCCTAAAGTTTGAAGGTGGGAATTGTTTATTCATCTGTGGAACTGATATGCCATGCCGCATATCTTCAGAAATTCAAACTCGGTATACCATTTCAATTGTAATATAGTTATTAAAGGAAAATTTTCTTATAGTTGCCAACTTCTTGGCACTTCAGATTTCCACATTTTCTGCACCATCTTAACTTCGTTTTAAATTAAATTTTACGTATATATTAATTTTCAAATTAGAAAAAACGTTTTCCAAATGAAATTAGTTAACTAGTGTTAAATTATCGTTCATTTTATGTAAGGCCTCTGCGTCAGCTCTACATGAGCAATCAATGTCATAATGTCTCCTTATAGGTATTCTGATCATATTTACCACATTCAACTATCATTAGATCATATTTGTAGTTTGATGGTTAGACTGACAACAATTAGGCGTTATCAATTTAAAAGCATGACAACAATATTAATATGGATTAAAAAAAAGCAATAACAAACATTAATTTGTAACTCAAAAAATAGACTTATAAAATTTTGTAAACAATGACAAATACTATAATAAGCATATGGGGATTGGAGTAATACTGGATTAAGTGGTCTTGCAAGTTCCCTCGATCTGAAGACGTAGAGGATTACTAGGAATCATAAATCTCTCTAATCTAGATTCTATGGATTATACTAATTTTGTCCTCTAGATTGTATATATTTTCTTATATGAAATATATTAATTTTAAAAAAAAATCTATAATGTGTATGTATTATACTAAATTCAGGCAATCATTAAAAAAAATGTAGAACAAAAACTCTCATTGAAACAAAAGAAAACTAGGTTCTTAAGAGTCTCATATATAGGAGATAAGTTCTTAAAACATACAAATGGGGTTGTCAACAAGTTGTTTGAAGGCATCTCCTTAATAATAATGAGAAACTAATATGACCTTTACCAATTAGACTAGTAAAATTTGATATCATTATGATGAGAACAAAGACCATTTTATATTATGATAGGTTTGATCCAAGAAAAAGAAGAAAAAACTTAAAATAAGGATATAAACTGCTACATATATTAAAAAAATCGAGGGTAATCAGATTCTAAAGTTAATCGCTACTAGCAAGTTTGATAAGGCCATTAGTTATTAGAGAACCTAAAATAAAAGTTTCTCTAAAAACAAAGATGAAGAAAACCTTTTACATCTAAAAATAAAGAGATTAAGAAAACCAATTTCTATCGGCTAGTGTCGATGTCAGCCCCCTCCTTTCCAATTTGCTGATTTAGCTGAATAAGGGCTAATTGCCTTTGAAACCATTATGATGTAAACCTTTTACATCTAAAAATAAAGAGATTAAGAAAACCTTCTCTAAGGTAATTTGACACACACACACACAAACACCACATATATATACTCCCCCTTTAAATCAACTAAGGTAATAGATAAGACTGACAATCAATAGATATATAAGAGTTGGATAAGGAATCCCTATAGAACTTTACTATACTTGAATTTATCTTGATTTAATGATTAATCTTAGTCACTTCAACCAACAGGAATTTCAAAATTACAATTGTATGTTCATAGTCATGACATATACAAACCTTATTCTTAAGTACTTTTGACCAAAATTTCTCACATTAAAAATCTTTGAGAATGCATTAATATGATTTTTGAACTTTCGTGATATATTTCACCATAACTCATAAAAATTATAGATCTTAATAGCTAAGAATGCATGCAACCCTTATTATTTATGTTGTAATCTATATTATATAGAATCTTTTGTTTGCTTCTTCAATCCTATATATAAAGCCGAATGTTGAATCTTTTATGTTAATGTCTAAAAATGCAACATGGTTTTTCGAACAATTCTTAAAAAATATATAATCTTTCATTAAAATTAAAGAAATCAATTCAAAACATAATATAGGGCTATCTCATTTAAATATATATATATTTAAGAAATAATTGATAAGAAAACAAGATAGAAATGTAAGATCCTATGGATTTTGAATCTTGATGCTTTTTGATTGTTTTTAATGAAATCTTGCTTTTTACTAAGATTGTTTCCTCTTGAAGTGCTTGATTCTCCTCAACCTTGGGACTAATATCTTATCCTCCCAAATTTCTCCTCCCTTTTGTTTCAACCGTCTCTTTTTTTAAAAGATGAAACTCTAACTTTTTGTTTAACATAGCCCAAATATGGGACCATATTAGACTTTTGTGTTGTTTATATTGCTTTTCTAGAACTTTACACAATAAATCATTGTTAACATAAGGAAGAACATAGTATTATGTTGATCTCGTGTTAGATTTGTCCCTATTATGTTTCACGTCTAATACTCTTATATTGTAACATGGCTATAGACATGGAGTCATTCCCAGGATGTATCGTTTATGTATCCAATCACTCAAAGAAGCATAATACCTTTTTTTTTAATATGAGACTTACACGGGTACCTGTTTATGCCATATTCCTTATATGCTAACTTGTTAAAGAAGCAAAATGCACCTTTTACTATATAGGTTAAACACGATACCATGTAGACATAGAGCTATGTTTAAATTGGGTTCCTTTCAAATCATTTCAAAATTCCTCCAACTTGACTCCAAATTCACATTTTTATCAAAAAGTTTTGTTAAGTCTATAATTGAAATAAAAGCTAAATTAAGTACTAGTTTATATAAAGAACCTCAAATTACAAGCCAAATTGTTTTCAAATCATACTAAAAATATAATGCTTTTAACACTTATTAAGTATGATATTAGTTTCCTATCTTGCATCCAAACTGCTATAATTCCTACACCCAAAGCATCATGCTCAATCTCAATGGTGTTGGAAAAGTTAGGTAATGTTAATAAAGGAGTCTAACTTAATTTCTCTTTTAATAAGTTAAATACTCTCTCTCTTAATCACCACTCCTTTAAATCCTACACTCTGTTTCACTATCTTGGTCAAAGGTATAATAATTATGTTAAAATATTTAATAAAATGTGTGTAAAAACTCGCTAAACTATGGAAAACTCCTAATATTACTCACACTTTTTAGTATTAGCCACTCTCTAATAGCTATATATCCTTTGGCACAAAAAGAACACTTCCTCAAATTTGCATATGACTTGTCTTGTCTAAGAACATACAAAACCTTTCATAAATATTTAATATATTCATATAAGGTCTTACTCTCTTACAATAGGCAAGAATATCATTAAAATACACCACAAAAAATTTGCCTAAATATTAATGTAAAACATTGTTCATTAATCTCATGAAAATGTTAGGTATATTAGTTACCCTAAAAGGTATTACTAACCACTCTTATATATCATATTAATTTCAAAGGTAGATTTATCAAGCTACTGATTAACTTAGGGATAGAGTGTTTACACATTGTATTGTTTTTATTGATGGCGTGACAATCCACACACATTCTCTAAGATCGATCTTTTTTTACACTGACAAAATAAACATAACACAAGGATCCAAAATATCTCTCATATAGTCCTTTCCAAAGAGTTCTTCCACTTATTTTTGTATCTCCTTTATTTCTTCTGAATTTGTTCTATGTGTTGCCCGATTTGGAATTTGAGCTCTAAGGATGAAATCAATTTAGTGCTCTATCCGTCTCTAGGTGGTAATCCACTTGGAATATCTTCTTAAAGGAGGTCATCAAATTCTTGCAAAAGAGAAACAAAACATTAGGCAAATTATTATTAGTATTAAGATTAAGAGAAAAAAACCTTTGTAAATAAGAATAAGGATTTGACCTTTGGCTAAGAATGCATCTCCCACATTCTCGATTCTTATTATTAAACTCGCTCCTTTTTTCCTGTGTTTAACTTTTATCTTTTTTGCTTCACCTAAAATTTTTGGATTATTCTCATATGTTTGCTCTTGTTTCTTTTTCCTTACTCTCTCCTACTCACTCATATAAATCTTAAGTTGATACTTACTTTGGTGATAATGGAGCAATGTAATCAGTTTGCCATTCACGATAAAGGAATAATGATTCTTGAACTCATCATGGACGACTCTCTTCTCAGATTGCCAAGTACACCCCAAAAGAATGTGATCTTTCGTATAGGTATCATATTACATTGTATCTCTTCCTTGTACCTTCCAATTAAGAAAGAAACCAACACTTACTTTGTTACCTTAATCTTCCCACTTTCATGCAACTGTTGTAAATTATAAAATTTAGGGTATTTTGTTATTAGCAGTTCCAACTTCTCCACTAACTTCACATTAGCTACATATGCATAACTCCCTTATCTATGATCATACCACAAACCAATCTTTAATGGAACACTTTGTACGAAAGAGATTATGTTGTTGTTCACTCATAACATCTTGTCCTACATATATACATTATTACCTCCTAGTGACTAAATCCTTCCCTTTTTGAGTCTTAATACACTTATCATCACTAGCATTCTCTAAACTAAACATATCCTTATATATACCTTCTCTTCACTCTTGAACACATACTCTCCATCCTCCCTTAACATACCAATATCTTATTGGAATATTACGAAGATATATGTCCTTTGCTCAAGCACTTGACATCTTAATCCCTAGTTGTTAGAAAAGTTAGTCTTAGCTTTCTCTTTTGCTTGCTTTCATTGCTTCCAATTTAAGCATTGGAGCTTTGTAATCCTTTTAATCTATGGATTTTTCCATAATGAAGAACCTAAAATAAAAATGCCAAAATGGTTAGTAGGTCTCTTTGTTAGTTGTCTTTTGAAATGTTGATATTTTACATATTATTTAAGGTTACTTGGTATTTGACACTTTTATAACATGTTTTATATGGATTTTGTTATAATTTTTAGTTTTAGCTCATTGTGTTGTAAGTGATGGATTTGAAGACATGATATTTAGTGTAACTTTCACTATAGTTATTCAATTAATAATATTTTAATGCAAATTGGAAGATAAGAAGATGTAAAAAAAATTTATAAAAGACTTGAGAGCTAATTTTAACTTGAAGCTGTAAAAAAAATGAAGAAGTTAGTAGAGTAAAGCACAATTGACAATAGAGTTAATTATAGACTATCATCATACTAGTTATTGATTTATATAAGGAAATAGTATAAAATTGGCACTGATTACATCTTAACGTCAAATGCCAGTTATAAATGACCTCATAATGGGTTAGAGTTCCAAAATAAGACCAATAATGATGTTGTAATTGGTCCAATGCTAGTTGTTGAATACAATTTATAAGGACTCGTGATTTCTCATGTTCAAACCTTTAAAATTCCATTTTTGTAACCTATTTATAAATACTTGTATTAGCATTAAACTAGGAGATTTTAGTAGTCCTTTAATTCTTTTTGGAGAGACTTCTTATTTGCTTTGGAGAGTTTTGTTTTTCTATAGCATTAAAGGAAGATTTGGAGCAAGGATTGGAGGAGCTTATGACATTTTCTCTTATTCTTTTCTTCTACTCTTTTCTTATATAATGAGATTGACTTGTTTATATTTAGTTTTTATTATGTTTAGTGACTAGAAACCTTAGTTAGGGTAAAATATGTAGCTTGTAAGAATTTGTTCATGTGTTGATTATTTTATCGGTTAAATAATCAGTAGAAGTTATTTTCTTTATCTTAATATTATACTTACGATTAACCATTATAGATTCAATCATAAGGACTATATGAAAGACTAAAAGGTGAAGTAAAATTCATGCACTAGGAGAATAAACACTTTAGTGTTCTAGAACAACGGGATCCTAGACTTTAGTGATAAACATATTAATTAACTATATTTAATAAATTTGATTACATTAAATTACATATTGATATATTGTAGCTTATTAGATATCATTGTATGCCTCTAAATATGACATAGAAACCTTAGGTTAATTATCATTTTAACCTAGATAATCAATTATGTATGGAAATTGGAATTTATAAAAGAAAACCCCAAATCCCTAACTTTTTTTATTTATCTTTCTTCATTACTTTTTTTGCTTTGTTCAAATCGCTACGAACTTACGCAATTATATCTACACTTGCTTCTGACCTTTGGTGGGTTACCTGGTGAAGACACAATCACATTCTTTGAGGAATTTTATTCAGTGATCCAAATACTTTAACTTAATATGCTCATAGAAGATGAGCCAAGGATAAGGTGTTTTTTTTAATACTATATGAGAGATTGAGTAAGGACATGACTAATCTCAATAAAGGTGGACTCTTTTAAAAAGTGGGACCAAGTGTATGATGCGTTCATGCTGAGTTTTTTTCTACCAAATAAGACCATGAACTGAGGATGTAATTACAAAGTTTTACACATAATTAAGGGAAGCTTTTTTTATAAAACCTAGGAACGATATAGAACTTTTCTTAGCCAGTGCCCTCATTATTAATACTCAGTATAGTTGGCGATGTAACTTTTCTAACAAGGCCTGGCATTAAGATGTTAAACTTTGGTAGATACTATGATTCAAATGACAATCTACACAAAAACTACTGAGGAGGCAAAGGAGATCACAGAGATATTAGAATGAAATTCATGAATCGAAGTGGCATAGGGGAAGTTGAAGGTTTCCCTATATAAGATGCAAGTATCTTCAAATATAGCAATGTAAATAATAAATCTTTAAAGTCAATTGAAGATGATATTGAGTTGTGACATGAGAAATAGGGAGGTGTGTTACCAATGTAGCATATATGGGCACTTAACTTATTTATGTATGAATGTTGAGCCAGCTATAATGGGGAAGCAAACTATATGGCTACCTATAGATGAGAGCAAGCGATACATAATGACTCCTTCTATAATACATATAATCTGAAATAAAGAAATCACCCAAAAAAATTTGTAAAAAGAGCAAAGAGTAGTTGAAGTTGTATACTAATGAGACTACTTGGGTACCAAATTAGACCTTAATTTCAGCATCCGCCACCTTACAACAATGATACAGAGGCGATATTTAAGCAATTTATATTTTCTATCATTGCATAATTAAAATGAGTAATACAAACACAAAGTGCATACATATATGACTTTAATGAAAATTGGCCAATGTGGTGTAGCTAACTAGTGTAGGAATTCAAAATTTAGAGGGATAAGTAGGTTAACTAGCTAAGGTGGTGAGCAAAAGAAGTAAGGGAAAGATTTTAAGTAACACCGAGTTAAACTCTAAGGACCAATTGTGTGTTATCACATTAAGGAGTGATACGACATTTGAATATGATGTTGCTAAAGATGAGGAATTATAAAAGTCGAGAAAAGATGATGAGAAGCTCAAGAAAAAAGGAAATAGTAGAAGATTAATACCAATCTTATCAATATCTGATATAATGGTATTGATTTGGAAACCAAGAGATAAGAATAAAATAGAACCAACACTAATTACGAATAAAGACTCATTTCTGTCACGGCCTAATTACTTTCAATCCCATATCTTAGAGGCTTAATAAAAAGACAAACTAGGATAAATTCAATAAAATTTTAAATGTCTTTACCAAAATAAAACATCGAAATGCCATTTACTAAAATATTAGCTTAGATGTCATCATATGTAAGGTTTTTAAAGGAGATCATCTCTAACAAGAAGAAATTAGAACAGTATGCTATATTGCCTTTAAAAGAGGAGTATAATGCCATCATAGACAATAAGTTACCTTTGAAGTTGAAGGATCTAAGAAGTTTTACTATTTCTTGTAAATATGGTAATTTTAAAGTTTTTAAATAGTTATATGATTTAGGTGCTACTATAAATTAATGCCTTTATCCATTTTTAAGAAGTTAGGAATAGATGAAATGAAGTTGATGAATGTGTCACACCTATTGGTGGATCGTTTCATTAAGTAGCCTATTGAGTGGAAGACCTTCTTATGAAAGTAGGAAAATTTTTCTTTCCAACTGATTTTCTTGTGATGGATATGGAGTATGATGCAGGAGTTTTTTTTTTTTTATCATCCTTAAGAGACCGCATTTGGTGACTGGAGGGGATGTGAAAGCTTACATTTAGAATACGCAAAGAGAAAGTTGAATCTTATATCTATCGAACTTTAAAGATAACTAACTTTAAAGATAACTTTTAACGTTAATAAGGACTACTTTAGGATAGACTTAAGTGGCCCTAGTATGCAGGGAGTCCCTAAAGCTTGTATTTATGATTTAGGGAAAGTGTGTAAAGCTTTAGGATTTAAGGATCGAGAAGAGGATCATCCTATTAGAGATGTTATTTCTTGGAAAAGAGGCGAGCTGAAGCTATTAAATTCTACTAATAGAGCATTTGACCCAGAGTTTTGGGATCTTACTCCTTATTGGTTATATGTGCACTTAAAAGATTCAAGATGAATCATACTAATTCTTTTTCTCCTTTTTGTTTTGTGTATAAAGGGGATAGTTCTAATTTCAATAGCGATCCAGTATGATAAATAGTTTAATAAGAAGTTCAATTAAAAGGCTTCTAAAGAAGTGCTTTTAGGCAACATAATGATGCCAATCTTTCTTTTTTATTTTGCGTTCTTTCTTTTTTATTTGCTTTACTATTTATTATTTTATTTTGTAGGCCAATTTTTATAAAATTTCTTAGAGTTTTATCTAAATACAATGTCATGGAAATAGGAGAAGATTCTCATCCTTAGCTACCTCCTTAATTGATCCTATCATCTTAATTATATTTGTAGAGGATAATGTCATATTTAAGTGGAAGAATGGAGTTAAAGAAGAATAAATTGAGAAGAAAGAATCAAACAATAAGAAAGACAATACGACTAGAAAACATAATATATGTGATGTATAAGAAACCTTATCTTTGTGAGAAAAGGAATAAGAACGCTTACTTGTAAAAGATATTGAAATCTCCCAACCCCTTATAGATACTTTAATTAAAACTCTTTTTTAATTTATTTAAACTTATAAATCCAGAGTCAAGAAATAAGAACTAAAAAATATTATGTTTTAACTATTCTTGTTCAAGAGCAATAAGAACATCAAAAGGGGATCGATTGTACCACAAGAAGACATGAGAATATTGAAAACATGTATAAAGAATTCAAGAACCAACTTGAATATAGAATACGATTCTGATATCAAATTGTGATCTATGAATCCTACTAATAGAACTATAAGATTCAATACCAAAATCAACAAGGACTAAGGATCATCTATCAAGAAAAATTAGATTTAAGAACAAACAAAACACGAAACTTAGAAGAAAGATATGAATAGTTACACTCACAAAAAAAGGATAAGAGTGATAAGGTTTTAAGATTGATTTCCACTAAAATGTTAAATAAGATTACAAGTTATTAGATAACTTAAAAATAAGAGTTTCTCTAATCAAGAATGAAGAAAAATCTCTTTAAGTGCTTTTGATTGATCAATAATAATGATGTTTTATTTTTATTACATCTATAAGATACTCTTTTATAGGCATAAAACTCTATGGATATAAAAACTCTAAGAATTAGAGTCTAAAAAGAAACAATATTCTGAAATAATCAAGAGTTTGATGCTTGTCCAAGGAGCACATTAATGTTGGTTTTGCTCTGAAACTTTGCGAGTGCTTAAGAAGGATGATTATAAAGTTGATCACAAGGCCACTCTGGTGTCAATTTGCTTCTGTTTCTCTAAGGTATAAATCTAGAACAAGACTAATGCCTGACACCAGTATAACTATGACATTAGATACGTTATATTTCTAAAAACTCCAAAAGTTAGTGGATAACAGGTGTTAATTACCAATATGATGCTGGTGTCGATTGTATTATACAACCTTTTATCAAAACTTGCTCTTTTACTTGAATCGACATTATAGGCTTGATTTTAGTCTCTAAAAGTAGTAAAATTTTACTCTTTGTATAATAATCCACTTTTAGATCAATGAGAGCTTCTTTGGCCTTTTTTCTTTGCTCTTTATTAATGTTCCTCTAATGTTCTTTAATATATCTCTAACAAGTTTACACGCTTCACTTGAACACTTTGTAATCCATCTGAGCCCTTGTTTATATCTTCCTTGCTTTGAAACTTATATGCCTTGAGTAGATACTTGATTCTCTGCACTATATTAGATATGTACAGTTAACCAAAATTAGCAAAGTTATTATATAAATAGATAAAATATTTAATTTGGGATCAAAATTATAAATAAAACATGTCAAGACACCCTTTAAAAAATAATGACAATTGCATAATCTAACTTTTATAGGTAAAATTACAAATAATAACCCCTCAAAATGATAGGTTATATGACTTTTCTTCTACCTCCAGACAAGTCATGCAACTTTGATGCAACCCACGTCCCCACCTAACAAGATTCCACCATTTGGCAAAGAGCTACCAGTATCAGTGGGCATATGTGAGTTCTCTCACCTTAAGTGATTTTTTCCCTAGGTATTGCACACTACACAACTTGACAACACATCTTCCTAATTTTCTCAATTAATTCCTTGCTATTTAGTGAGTTTGGATTGCATTTGCTAGTCACACCTGAAAGTCTGAAGTAATTAGGATTCATTTTTAGGGCAAAAATTTTGCCTAGGTTTCTCGCTATATTGGAGCATGGGTAAGAGGAAGAAGACGCCACATCAAGGATGGGATATTACTGTTGATTGTGTTCTGGGCTTGCAGGTGGCGGGATCCCGAGAGCTTCCTATGAGCACACAAGATAGTGTAGATAATGCAGTACAGGAGATTAAGGCGCATGGTCATTCAACGATAAAGGGGGCTAGTGCACAAAATATTGCTGAAGGTAGACAGGAAATGAATGTGGCTGATGGAGCAAGTAGAGCGGGTGTAATAAAAGTAACATTGCAAGGTAGGCATCTGGGAGTTGAGGGGACTAGGGCACATAATCATTCGATGATGAAGATGGTGGTGGCGCACAATACTACAGCTTGTAGACAGGACAAGGATGTTGAAACTGGTGAGAATAGGGTAAGTATACGCAAAGAGATGATGTAGGATAGGCATTTGGGTACTAAGAACAGTGAAGGTAGGTTACGGAGCAAAACTACAAATGTGGGTACTGATGGGGTGAGAAAAGGTGGAGCTAACAAAGAAATAGGGGATGAGGAGTCATCCACTTCTGATAAGGAGACTAATAATGTTGGACCCTGAACCTTTCCATTAAATGAAAAATTGTTGGTGATCAATTATGTGTAAAGAAATGAAGAATTCTTGGATTTGAAATGAAATATAAAAGATGGTCTAGGTACAAATGGGTTATATGTGTTATGTTGGAAGTTAAAAGCTGGAAAATGTATATGTTCATTGAGTATGCTTCGGTGTTTTAGTCATAACTTTTGCTCTAGTTATCCAAATGAGATGATTCTTAATTTGGATTAAACTAGAGAGATAAGGCTACAAATTGTCTGATGAAATCAAGTTTTGATTCGGTCTCTAAGAATGTCAATTTTCGAATGGAAGTTGTGCATAGAATAATGTTTCAGTATAAGGACAGTCCGAACTATTTAGTGTATAACTTTTGGACGATGGAACTAAATTGAATGATTTTGATATCATTAGAAAATTGAGACAATGAGGAGTTAAGCATGATTAGAAAAAGGAAGTGCTATCAGAGCAAGCGTTGACTCTGGAAACAAGCGGGGTCCAATAGTATGTGTTCTTTGTAAACAAGAGGTAGAAGGTAGGAATCATTTATTTTTTTTTGTTGTAGCTTTACTAAAGCAATTTGGAGCAGGATGATGTAATTTGTACCAATTCCCCAGTATATTTTTGCGTTTGGATAAAATTTGCTTATGATGATGGAGTGCACCAAGCAAGGTAAGCCAAATGGGTTGCTCATTAAAACAATATTCACTACTACCATATACTCAATATGGAGGGAAAGAAACAGAAAATTGTACAAAGGACTTGAAACTGGATAATATCATATTGCAGATATCATTATTAACTGGGTTCGAGTTGCGTTGATCGCAAACTCCAAGTAAACTAGACTTACTCCTACTATGCAAGTTACTTGGATGTTATAATTACATGTGCCTCATGTAAATTAGTTTTATAAATTTCTTTTTGCAATATTGTGGACAGATTAATCGTCTCATTGTAATATAGTTTTTGTAACTTTTGCTTGTTAATATAATATCTTTTAAATTTATAAAAAAAACTGGTGACAATTGGGATGTTTATTTATGTTTCCTATTTTTTCTAGGATAGTTATATTACATTGCAAGTCCTTTCTCTTTTTGCAATGTTATGCAAATATGTATTAATCTAGTGTTTCATGAACCAATGAAACACGAAGAGTCTTACCATTTATTATTTGTGTCTTCAAGTTGGGCTTGCTCAATCATAACTAGTTGTTTGAAATTACGCTTATGAGATACTTTGGCATTGTACATATACATCTAAAAATGGAAGACATAGTGCTGATCTCTTATAATTTGGAATATTATTGTAATTTTTTAAATTAAAAGCTTATAAAATAGCATGTTGTTTTATTTCCTACAACCAATTAATTAGTTTTAGTTCAGGAACAAAATTATTTAAAGAATTCTTTATCTTTTATATGTTTATATGTATATGATAAAGGCCATAAAATAATTATACATTGTAAATGAAATTATGATGAGATTATAATTATGAGATTTATATTGCATTTATGTGTTATCCCTAAATTGTTCTATTAAGATTGGACATTAATGGAGTGTAAAAAGAGTAGCACACATTTTGTTTTTCCTTATGAAGGAATCAGTCGATCTCATAGACTAAAGTATGGAGATACTTAAATAAACATGTGGGTGCTTGTTAGAGAATATGTTCACTAAACTGACCCAATATCAAAAATGCATTTGGAACATTGCTTGTATGTCTATGGAAATTCTTATTGTGATGATTGTATAAGTGATCCTTTGATTTGAGGTCTCTAAAGTTATCTTATATAGGGATTGTTATGTTTTGATAGTACGTATGACCTATTTTAATCATGGTTCATTTAATTGGTAGTCATTGGACATAACATGAACTGTATAGAGGTAGTTGAGTGATCAAGATAGGATTTATCACCCTAAAGTAATTAGAGGGAATGTTTTGTTGTTTTTTATTAGTATTTATTGGAAAATCCTTGACCAATGTTGAATGACGTTTTGTAAATCGTTTACGAATGTTATTAATTGAATCGATAGCTAATGATGGAGAACTAATATAATTGGACTCAAAATAGAGTAGACATTAATTTCATGCTCTATGTCTAATAAGAACATTATATGATAAAATGATTGAATTATACAGAAAAGTTATATACGAAAAGGTTAGTCAAAACCTGAAAGGATCCATCCCGGAGTTCCCCTTTTGGAACCTGAGTGGAGCCCTCTCGGTGATCCGAAAGTAACCTTCCAATTTATAATTTAACTAAAGGTTTCCCACAAAGTCAAGACGTTCAACTATTAAAACCTTTTTATACTTTAACTTTTAAAAGCGCGGAAAATAGTGGGAACTTTTTTTTTTCTTTTTATCATTTTATTGAAAATTCTGACAACATAACCACGATTTTTCTAAGATTCCCAAATTTCAAAAACCTGTATAACACATTTTAAAACACTTATAACATTTCATACAACAACTCAACTTTTGTAATGGGACCTCAGGTCCACAACACAAGCAATCACAAACATATAATTCTAAACAATTTAAAAATGTCTTTAAGGATTAAAGCCTTCATAGTTCATGATGTTCCTAATTATTTTCGTGGTCATGATGTGTTGTTAGACATAACCTTGATCTATGATTATAAATTGTTTAATTATAGAATTAAAGGTAAATTAAAAGGAGTTTTAATTTGTCTAATTCTAATTCTAATTATGAATTATAATTATAATTTATAATCATTGCCAACATATCTTGAAACCTAATGAGTCTCGTATAAAGAACGAGTTGAAGAAAGCAAAGATATTTTAATCAAGTTGGCTTGATTGTAAAGTTTATGAGACTTTATGATTAAATACAAGATATTTAATAAATAAGGATTAGTATGAGATATTGGATCTTATTTGGTCATAATTTATATTTAATTAAAATCATTTTTAATTCTAATTAAAGTATAATTGGAATTATAATTTATTTTCAATTAAAGTACTAAAATGCCCAAAACTTATTATCAAAAGGCTTAAGCTCTAATGAAGCTAACGCTTCTTGCTTAATCCTCTTTGTTAGAGTTACGGACTTTTCTTAACCTGTTTTGTAGATATCGTTAAAAGTCAAACACTTGTGCGGCTATAGTGATTGAGATGGAGGTTTCGAAAATAATTCGAGGGATACGATAAGAATATAAGTAAGTTTTGGAATAAGGTACAAATTAAGATTTATGATTTATTATGCTTTATATGATAATCATTTTATATAATTAAAGAGATTTTTGTTTTTAGGAAATCAAAATACAAAAATGTTTCCATAGTGATTGGGATCAGATCCTGTCTTAATTCCCAACGTAGTCTACCTTTAAATATATGGTCCTTTTTTAGACAATTCATTCAATCACTCCTCGATGAAGTTGTAGACCAAAATTAAGGATTCAACGTGGATTTATGAATTCTTTTTAGTTTCTCGCAGATATAGAGAAGTTAAGGGTTTCATGTGAAGTTCTCAAGCATAACTGAATTTCGTTTACCCCCTCTCTCTCTCTCACAAAACTTAGGGATTTATAAGAGAATTAAATTCTTGAATTTTTGTAGATAAAATTCTTCTGACATTAATATATTATTTTATCAAATTTCATTATGCAATTTGAACTAAGATTGCATCTAATAATTTGGGTAACCTTATTTAAGGTTCTAAATGGGCTTTTCCAAATTTGCATCTTAAAGGAAAATTTTTAAATAAAAGATAAAAATTTTCTTTATAATTTTATTCCAAATGCTATACTTATTGTTTTGAATTATCATAAAATCTTATAATGTTAAAAACTTGGGAAGCTGACCTATAACTATGTATATGTTAACTTATTTTAATAAAATTATTATGTAATTAATTAGGGATAAAAAATTTAAAAATGTTAATTATTTTGAAATTTTTTTAATTCAATGATCAACTTTTAAAAATGCAAATTTAGTGATTAAAATTTTGAAATTCGTCTAAGGTAAAAAAATTAATGAAGTATACTTTTAACTTAATAATAAGAAATCCACATAACATTTTATGGACATATGAACACCCATGTGGTTTGGACTCAAAATATCCTATAACTTATATATATAACCTATGACTCATAACTTATAATCTATAACCCATAAGCCATCTATCTAATTTCTCAATCCTAAATTCTCAATGCCTCTCTCATTTCTTAACCTTAATTTCTCATTAACAGATTTACTCCCAAATTACCAATAAGCACTTGTGTTTTTCTCTTTCTAGGTATGTTTTCATTATGCCCTCTATTTTTTTCTTTTCGTGTTTTTTGTTGTTCTCCTTTATATTAAATGCATATGAAAAGATACCTTTTTTTTTTTCTTGTTATGCTCATGCTATTTGTTCTGTCCATTTCTCTAGTCGTCACCTAACTCCCTTATTTTTCTTCCCTATGCATCTCCTTTGCACCTCTTTCGTAAGATGCAACCTAATTTATTTTTTTTATGATTTTGTTTCGGATTTCAAAAAATTTTCTTTTAACAACTCTAATTTATTTTTTTATTTTGTTTAAAATTCAAATATTAAGGGTAAAGGAAGTTAGCAACTACCTTGCTTCACAAGAGCAATCCTTTGCTAACAAATTTAGGTTTTTAAAGGATAAATGAAGTTTGCAAAGGCATCAAATCCTTTTTTTAAAGTAAAATTTTAGTGATTTTTGCTCTTAAAATACCTTTTCTATTTATAAAAGGTTAATGCTTTTGGTTTATGGGATTTTTGAGTGAGTTTGTGTAAGAGTTGTGTAATATGGATATTATGGTGTTATGATAATAGCATTGTAAGAAAGTATAAGCCATTTGAATCTCATGGTGATTTATATGGATTTTGTTAGTGTTGAGCTCATTTTGCATCTTTAATTCTTGTAAATATACAAATTAGTCACCTTTATAACATAAGCAATTACTTAAAATTGCCACAAATAATAATAAGTATTTAGGTGGGTATCACCTCATTTTGACCATTCTTGAATTTAGATTTCTAGTAGATTGTAATTTTTCCACTTAAATTATTTGATCTAGTTGTATTTTCTATTAAGTATCAACCAACTTGAGAGGTTCTCATTCAATGACCTGTCTTTCTTTTCTTAACTCCCATTCTATAACAATACCACAGATAACCAACCCAAGTTAACTAATTATTTAAATGATGGCACCTAAAGAGGCTATGGAAATAGCTAGGTAGAGAAAAGTCACCTTATTTTATGTAAATTCGTCTTTACTTAGATAAAGTATATTATTCTTTTGATCTCTTCATTATGCATATTTTTCAATTATGTATTAATAGTTCAATGTTTATTGTCATTTTGTGGGAAAGTTATAAATCAGTAAGCTCTTTTATTTAATGACAAGGAAAACTTAGAAAGTTGTTTGTATTGTACTAGTTATATCATCTATTTGACTATTTGCTAATTAATGTTCGTAAATATACTTAATAATTCAATATTTATTATTGGATTTGGTATAAGACACATGCTTGCTAATTGGAGAACGAGAGATCACAAGGGACTCAAATTAGAAAGACTATTTTTGCAATGTTGTAAATCATCTAACTATGAACCTAACTTATTTTTATATTTAAAGGAGTTGGAAGAGGAATCAAAAGATGCTCATACGGATTTACTAAGAATTCTAAAGGAAAAATTTTCAAGAGCTGTTTGAACTCCTTATTCAAATGTAATGTTATGGATAATAATCTTTGTGAAGGACTTAATGAAAATACATAAGTTTGAATTAAGAATATTATCATAACACTTGAAGAAATTAGAGTGCATGTGATTGAAAAGATTGGTTACGAATAGAAACATGTCAAGTAAATGGAGAGAAGACATTGGCCTAAGAATAAAGGGCAAATTGATAATTAATAAATATTTAACTACTAATTGTGAACTTGAGACTAATGGTTCTAGTGGATTTGAAGTACTATAGAAAAGATTTAAGAATGTTTTGAACTTAAGACATAAGATGTGTAGCTATAGAAGTTGGGATATGTTGGGAACCTTATGTCCACATATCATTGTTGCCATCTAGTAAACCAAAAAATAGTTTAAAAAATATGTATCACATTGGTTTGTAAAGAATAAGTACTTATAGTCTTACCAATATATGATAGAGCAAGTTCAAGAAAATAAATTATAGCCTAAAGTCAAACATAGACCACTGTTTCCACCTCCATTTAGAAAAATGTCTGATAAGTCAAAGAAGAATATAAGGAAGGAGTATTGGGAGAATTCTACCAAAGGTAATAAGTTATCAAAGAGAGGAATGAAAGCGACTTATCAAATATACCTCTAATAAGGACTTAACAAAACCATATGATCAATGAAAGGTGTACCATAACAAATTGCAACTAATAGGCTTGAAATATTAAGTGTAAGTTAATACATTAAATTTAATATTATTTGTTCTTCTTTTACTTATGAGCCTTCAACGTTTAACTACTGTTTCATATGTAGACCACAGATGATGTCCAAATAAGTAGTTCTACTATTAAGCTATCACATTGAATGCCAAAGTCAAAGCCAAACAAAAGAAAGAGATTAGTCTGCAGATATGAGACTTTGCAGGGTGAGAAACCTTAACCACCAGTGGAAAGACAAGTTAAAACTCGATAAAGGTTACATATTTTGAGAAATTACAAAGACTTATAGGTTTTGAATTTAATTTGACAATTATCTTACCTTTCGACTATTTATTAGGTTGAAGGTAAATTTTTCCCTTAACATTTCAACAAAATTTAAGTTAGACTCTAATATTTCACAATTTATAAAAAAACCCTAAGTTTTTTTAAAATATGAAAATATTCCTTCAATTAATAGAACAATTAAGGTTCCATCAACTACACTAATGTGGAATTTTTTCAAAAATTTTTAGGGATTTGTATGAGTATGTTAAACGTTGAAAAGGACCCCAAAAACTAAACCCTAACTTAATTGATTAGGGTTTCATCCTCATAACTTTATCTATAACTGTTGTATAAACAAACCTCAAATTTGTAAAAGAGGAGACAATAAGAAAGATCAAAGATGAATTTAAACAAGCAACCATTCTCATTAATTTATATGAACTAATACATCAAACTGTAAAAAGAAATAAATTAAAGAAGAAAAGAACAATCATGAAGGTACACAAAGAATTCAATAACATTATATGCAGTTGGCCTCGGCGTTCCTAATTTTTTCATTTTGTTGTATTTCTGTTTGGGTCCTATCTTTAGCTATTGCGTAGAGTGCT
>JANIJF010000004.1:6867807-6899606 GCA_024520955.1 Erythroxylum bequaertii | reverse complement strand
GTGAGCTTAAAGCTTGTGGGTGACAATTTTATAACCAATAACAAGCAAAACTATTGAAACATTTATTTCCATTGTAACAAAATTTCACAATTGAATCCCCAAATACATATCTCTCAAATTCTCAATCAGATTCTCAACAATGCAAATCAGGTATGCATCAATCTTGTCAACATATCATGAGCACATAAACGCATATAAATGGTTTAGAAGCTCTATAAACAAAATGAGCTAGCACATTTCCCAAAAAGGTTCCTGTGTAGTCGTGAACAGAACGAACTAACACAATCCCACATTATGGTTTTGTGTAGTCATAAACATGCCGCTAGCAGGCAGGCGGGAGAAGTCTTTAGTCAAAGTACACTTGACATACAAAATGGACCAAACCAAACCCACCTAACATATGTCTCAATACTTGTAAACTTGTTGCCTAAATGGCACATTTTCAAAACTTGATTATTCAAGCATAGTATCCTTTCAAAAATCATTTGCACAATCTTTTCATAATTCATCAACACAATATGCTGATACCAAACACATAACGCATTCTCAAAGCATATAAGGGTCATAAAGTACATTCATGATATAGTTGAAATCATTTATTTCCATAATTTAAAAGAAAACATTAGTGGCTTATCACTTAGTTATAAAACCGTAACCCACTTTGAAATCCTTGCTTAGGAATTGGCTTAAGGATGTCTTTCCTCTTGCTCCTCTTGCCTCTCTTGATCCCCTCTTTGATTTCCTTCATAAATGACAAAAATTCCCATTCAATAGGAATTCAAATTAAGAACCCATAAAGCACATTCACTAAAATTGGATCTATATTGCTTAAGCCCATGTATTTCCTAAACTTCATGAACCAAAACCCTTCCATATATCCAAAGCATAAAATTCAAACTTTCCTTGAATCTTCACCAATTTATGAGATTATTGGCTCTAAAGAAAGCTCTTCCCTTCCTCTTTCTTTTTCCCTTCTTAAGCAACCCCAAACTCTCTTTAAGACTAAGAAAAGATGAAACCTAGCTCAAAACTCCATTCTTTTCTCAACTTCACTGACACCTCTCTTGCTCACTTATTGTTTTCGTATTTCACTCCTTCTTTCACAAATTTTCGTTTTTCTCTCCTTTAGGAAGAAGACAACACCTTTCTTTCCCATTTTACCCTTAATGAATGAGAAAAGTCCACCTTGTCCTTCCTTTATACCTTATGTCTCTTTAAACTTAAGTGAACTACTAAACATACCCCTTTTATGCATTCTTACCACTTTTAATTCAACTAACCTATGAAATAAATTCTACTAACATAGAAACAAAATTTTTAAAAAATTAACTCCCAAAAATTCACCTATCCAAACCTCATAATTATTTAAAACATGCTTAATAAAGAAGAAAAATTAGGGGGCTAACAATCATCCTATAGGTAACCACTTAATCCCTTTTCCTGTTTCATTTTGGTACTGCATGTTTTAGGGTTAGCCCAGATTCCATGCTCTAACATGTTCACTACAATTAGGTAGTTCTTTTGAGAGAGAAATCAATTCTCTAATCCTCATAATTAGAGAATTCATCACCTTTAGATTTGAACGCATTTTGCCTTTGAAAATTCGTAAATTTGTTTCTTTCCATATCTTCTCAAGACTAGAAGCAAGTGAAATTATGTATACTACTCTATCCCCTTTAGGATCAGTCTTCAGACCACTTAATTTTTCCAATATGACAGTAAGCAGAGTCCTATCCCATCTGTAATGACACTTCTCTTTAATTCTTCTCCGTATGCTCTCAGCAAAAGGGCATTGGAAAAAAAAGGTGATCTCTCATTTCACTTTCATTTCTGCATAGGACATATGTGTTGTCCAGATTTAGAAAACATATTCAGTCAATGGTGGCCATTTTGTCTAATGTTGCCAACCATAATAAGCAGGAGGAGTTAGGTCTTAAGGACTTATGCTAGGGTACAGGGTATCAATCAATAGAGGATTGTCCCTGTGTTAGCCACTCCCTACATACCTTGTTAAAAAAGGAGTTCAGGGGTTGGTTTAACCAAGAGTATTTGTCCTGAGTCCTGCAATTAGGGGGATAATTGGGGACGAGGTGAATCACCTAGTCTAGAAATTTAGTCCACGTGTTGTCAGTAATGACTGCACAAACTTTAGCATAAAGTGGAAGATGACTCCAACATTGGTCTGCACTAGGAATTCAAATTAATGGACCATGACTTATCCAATTATCAAACCAAAATTGTGCTTCTTGTTCATTACCCACTCTACATTTCACTCCGGGCTCTATAATTTCCTTGATTCTCATTAAATTGTTGATGAAAAATATATAGGAAATGCTAATAGGAATACACTTGTGCAAATTTTTGCAATAATTGTGCATTGCTTGGTTAAAAATAATAGTGTGAAAATTATTATTATTATTAATGTAGGTTCGTTTTTGATCTTAAAGTATTCTGTAATATATCTATATATTATCAACTAACCTTACTAATTTAACATGATGATATCATTGTCTCACTTGATAATTATTATTAATTTTATTCCTTTGATCAAAAAAATATCTTTTCATTCAAAAATCAAAATCTAAAGTATTAGCAATTGTTAAGAAAAATATGTAAGAATAAATATTCTACGTTATCTTTTTTATCTTGTTCTTATTTAATTTAAATAAATAAATATAATGTATTTAAATTTTTATTATTATGATTTTTAGAGACAAAGTTGACGTAAAATTATAAATTATATAGTACAATATATTGAATGACTATTTTGTAATTTTAAACAAATTATGGACTACTTTATAAATTTAAAAAATTACCCGAAACAATACCTGATATTAATCAATACTGATACAGTACCGTACCAAAACTAAATTCGATACTAGTTCAAAATAACTCAGTAAGTTAGGATTAAATTCAATTTCATCCACAAAATCACCCTCATACATAACATTATCTCCCACATTAACGAAACATGCCACATGGTGAAACCTCAAAGTTACTTCACCAAATGTCATTCTGCCAAACCGAAAAAACCAACTCTAGGAAAATGAAGAGACTCAAGTCAAAATGTTGAAAGGAAACAATGAAGTGAAAGTGAAAAATTAAAGCCTAGCACGGCACATGACGCTTAACATATTCACAACAATTGCATCAACCAACTTACTAAGTTATATTAATTAAGGTACGTGGCGTTGTTTACACTTGTGAATCGAGAAACATGTTCTCGCTATAGCTCCTAGGCTCGTGGAATTTTTCATCTATAAGGCTCATGGGAGCTGTATCACTAGTTTTCAGCCTATATAACTATCTAATGGTTTATTATGCCTCAATATTTCAAAAATATCCATATTAAATGCAATCCTTATTCAATTCAATTGTTACATCAACTTTAAGTTACTAGTAATTAGAGTCTATAGGATTGAATTTTGTTGACAAAGTTCGAAAGTAAGAAAGTCTAAGGAACATGGCGTTGTTTACACCTGTGAATCGAGAAACATGTTCTCGCTTTGGCTTCTAAGCTTGTGAAAATTTTCACCTATAAGCCTAATGAGAGTTGCATAACTGGTTTCCAGCCTATATACCTACCAAATGGTTTATTATGCCTCAATGTTTCAAAAATATCCATATTAAATGCAGTCCTTATTCAATTCAATTGTTACATCAACTTTAAGTTACTAGTAATTAGAGTCTATATGATTGAAGTTTGTTGACAAAGTTCGAAAGTAAAAAAGTCTAAAGTACGTGGCATTATTCACACTTATGAATTGAGAAACATGTTCTCACTGTGGCTCTTAGGCTTATGAAATTTTTCACCTATAAGCCTCATACGAGCTGCGTCACTGGTTTCTAGCCTATATACCTACCTAATGGTTTATTGTGCCTCAATGTTTTAAAAATACCCATATTAAATGCAATCTTTATTCAATTCAATTGTTACATCAACTTGAAGTTACTAGTAATTAGAGTCTTTCAGATTTAAGTTACTACTAGAATGTTAAATCAGAATTTTATGTTATCATCAATGATAGTCAGGGTATTGCAAACAACAACATAAAAACAATAAATCATTTGCAATTAAAAAAATACACCCTCTTACCATAAATAATCCCACTAGTAAAGCAAAACATATTAGAGACAATAGTTAGACGACTTACCTTGATGGACGGATAACTACAATCTACAAAGAAGGAGGACGTCGGACTATTATGGATGCTCTTCAACACAAAACACAACCTGCAAACAAAACAAACAAATGATCTAAGATATTAAATCAAGTGAAGGGGAGCTTTCCTATACTAACTTGTGGTTAAGTTCTGAATGATATTTGGAGAATAGTCTAAGAAGAGATGGCTACTAAGGATTGTTTTGCTTTGTAGAAATTCATCTGATCAATTATCAGTGGCCAAAACCCATATATATTTTTTCTTATGTTCCAATTTCCAATTTTTTTAATTCCTCCAATTTTATTTTTAATTGGACTTATAAAAGAAGTAGGAAAAAACATAGTCCTCTCTTGAAGCAAGTTTATTAAGAGATGAATAATTTAATCCATGTACAAAATGTTTTAGACTTTAATTCTATTTGGATCACAGGCAATGACTGTACATCCATATGGTTTGTATATATACACAAGGATGTAAGAGTAACTCCAAAAAGGATTATTTCTCTATATGATCACATTTCATTTCCTTCTTACTCGATGTTTTGTTTTTTTTCTTTTTCCATAACAATGTTTCTCCCCTTAATAAAACCCTTAATTTAAATAAAGGACTACAAGTTAGACTTATGCACCAATAATGCTGGAAATTAATCAATAAGTCATACCCTAAAAAGTTAACATTTTGTTTCTTTAAAATGAATATTATATTTTTAATTTTTAGTAATCAAACCACAGTTGCAAGTTTCACATGTTAACTTTTCCTTTAATAGAACAACAACTTAACATTTAAAGAAAAAAGGATATAGGAGGGCAACGGAATTAAAAGCATCAAATTAAGATTTTGTAGAATCAACTGCTTTTCTATTATGCTCTGATTGGTAGGAAAGATGAAATTTTCTACTTTAGCAAGTACATCTTCCATTACCCTAGTTAGGTACTTTATAAACCAATACAAGTTAGAGTGACACTATAGTAGGCTTCAGTTCACTTATTCTAAGCTACTTAAAAAGAGATAAAGTTATTAGATTAACACTAGCAAACATAAACAATTAATAACATTAGAAGCACTCAAATGGCATGGAATCATAAAACTTCCAAGATCCTTTATCTTTACAGGTAATTGGTCATGCAAGTTACTCAATCCTCAAGTTTATTATTTTAGGGATAATCTTCTTCAAACTTACTCAATATATATGATGGGTATATTAATATGCAACTTCTTTAAAATATTTTGTACTTAAAGTTTCCTATTATTTTCTTTAGCATCTGAGGTTACAAAATGGGTAGCAGCTAGGATTTGACAGTGGTTTATGGTGAATGCTCCTGACCATTTTCGGTAGAAGATGAAACTAATACCATTTTGCTTCTGCCCATCTCATTCATACTATCTTCTTAAGACTACTCTAACCTTTGCACTTTCTTCTTTTTACCTCTTTAACTTCAGACTTCTCATAATCAAATATTTTACCGCTCTTAAGTCTAATGGCTAATACTTAATTCTAGGACTTACCTTAGTTTTAAGAGATGATGAGTCAACCCAGGCAAGCCAACCCCTTTAATGAAGACTGGAGGGTGGATCGAGTGATGTTGAAGATGCGTCAACTAGGCAAGACATTAGTTCAACGAGGGAAGAAGCGCGAATTGGGTGACAATTTTGATGTTTGACAACCCTTTCAAGAAGACTAGAGCGTAGATTGGCCGACGGTGAAGATGTGTCTAAGAAGGAAGACAGTGAAAAATTTAGGGTTTGCTGTAACTTTTATAAAATGAGTTTCTCTTTTTACTTTACCAAATTTACTAACATCTAAGGTTAAAACACCACGCAAGTTTGTACTCTTTTAAATGTGGCATTTAAACAATAATAATGGTGCCCCGCTGTATATTGTAATGACGCATGTAAACATGTCCTAATTTTCATTCAAAAAAGTTTTTAATTGAGTAGACTCGTGAAATTTTAGCCAAGCAGGTTTTAAGTTTAAGTCCCAAACTGATCAAACTAAAAAAAGTTAAGCCCCAATTTGGACTTTTAGCCCGGTTTAACCCCTTTGTATGTCGGCTTCTCTTGCACCATATTACTAACTAGGAAAGAGTGCGACGACATTTCACTACGGACAACAATTGGTCTCATTGTCAATAGGAGGAATCCTCGTTGCATGTAGTGCGCAATTGCATAAAAGCCTGACAAGTGTGGAACATCTTCCCTTCTCATATCGTTTCACATGTCTTCTACACTATGTCAACGAGGGAGTGGCTTACTCACAACCTCCAATATCACCACAATGTGTTGGGGCATGACTGGTCCATCCTATTTGGCATTACCTGCTGGTTTCTATGACAATGGAGGATTATGTCCCTCTTCAATGATTAGTTCTCTTGGCCATCCTCACCTATTTTTCATATTTTGTCTTATGCAAGTATGCTCCACCATTCAGCAGTGTGGCACGGTAGAGCGACGTCTGCCGATCCTCAACCTCGATCAGAACAACTCATCAGATGGAGCAAACCTCTCACGGGTTGGCTCAATTTAAACACTGATGGTGCGTGCAAACGGATCTCATCCGTAGCTATCACAGGTGGCCTTCTCCGGGATAGCAAAGGCAACTGGCGGGGAGGATTTATTCAAAATCTTGGATGGTGCACTCCAATCACCGTGAAACTCTGGGAAGTCTATACAGGGTTGACCCTCGCGTGGCATTTGGAATACTGACGGATCGAGCTTGAAGTGGACTCCACAACGGCGATCCATATTCTATCTTTCCCGGATCACCAAGTCAGATCTCTCAACTCTTTAGTTCGAAGCATTAATGAACTGTTAAATAGGAACTGGATTGTTATTCATTGACACATCTACCGAAAGAGCAGCAGATGCGCCGACTGGCTTGCTAATTATACAGGTCATTTTGACGTCGGAGTCACTTATTTTGACATAATACCTATCAGGTGCCACATGATCCTTTTAGAGGATTTGTCGGGAACCTATTTTTTCCGACTTGTCGTGTAATTTCGGTTTAATTTTCCTTTAAAAAAAAATTGGCATACCTCTGAATCCAAGAGGCCAAGCTTTCTTTCTTTTTTTTTGTTTAGAACCTAATTTGGCCTGTATATACTATACACTCGAGTCAGGTTGACTTGAAAACACACAACGTTTTTTCTGGTTTTTTAATATAAATGCCTTGTACACTCGAACTCGGGGGTGGAATCTTGTGTATGGCTCCGAATGTGTAACTTATAATGCTCGTCATCACCTTCTCTTCATTCGTCCGCCGACCCGTTCCCTCCATTTACAGGTACATAGCTCTCGTTTACTTTGTCACTGAGGTTCCCAACGTCAACCCTGGTTGCTAGATGAGAATGTTCAGAATCTGTACTTGTGTTTCTTGCCTTCACCTGTGTCCTGCAGGGTTCTTCTCAACTATAGTTTTCTAGTTCTGCTTGTCTTTCAGCTTTGTATCACATTTTTTAACACCCAATTTCTTAATTTTGTCGTTGCTGTTGCTGGTGCCAGAAAATTCATGGAAAAGTTTTGAGCTTTCTACTTTGCCCCCCCTCGTTTCTCCTCCCTTCTTTTTTATTACATCTTTGGTCTTCAGTAGAGAAAAAAGAAACATGGAGTCGCTTTTTTCCCAGACAACATAATGAACCGAGTAAGATATAATTAAAGAAAATGTCTTTTTTGGGCATAACTACTTACTTCCATAGTGTATTAGAAATTTAAGATTGCTAAAAAAAAGTATCCGCTTCTAGGTGCTTGAGTAATTCTTGATTACCCTTTATTCAGTTTCCGTAGTTCGCAAAGAAAGAAAGTTGAAAACCAATCGTTGAAGGGAAATTTGTCATAACTTCATAATTTTCACCTCATGAATAATATAGCAGGTGTATAAACTTCGGATCTTTTGTCGCTTAGAGTTCTGAATCTCTTGTGTATCTAACATAAGTTCTTATTTGATTTTAATTAATTTCAATATTCTAACAAAAATATTGTTGTTGCGCAAAATTTGTATTTAGCAACCAATTTACCTGCATAGACAAAGTAGCTTCCCTTACTCTCTTTTCTATGGGACCAAAGCTTGTACTGTTTGTTACCATATTTGGATTGGGCATGGAAATCTTATAGAACTGTTACGTTGATTTTTTTTTTTATCGTACAGAACTTGCTTGAGCAAAATGAGCACAACGCCATCACCAATATGCCCAAAGTTTGTTTCCGTTGAAGGAGGTGACATTCATTCAAGAAGTAAACCCGATGGTATGCACTGTTCACTTCTTTTCCTTCGTTTAATACGTTTTGTGTACCTATTGCTAGTTGTTCTTCCATATGGAAAAATTGGAAGTATGTCATTACATCTTTCTATGCATCTACCAACACCTTTTCTTTCGCTTATGTCACTTTCTTGATGCCATTTTGTAGTTAGCTTTACGTTGAACTTAGACTGTATGATTTATGTTATTGCTACATTTCACAATTGCATGTTATCGATTGGTTTAAATTACATTACCTGTTGTAAAGTACAAGCAAGGCTGTTACTGCCAATCTGATGTGACCATAACTGGCATTCTACACAGATTAATCTAGCAAAGGTATGATCATTGAAAACATAAATAATAATCTCAAATACTCTGCTAACTGTATTCTTGATGTGTTTAAATGAGAATATATTTGGTACCCCAAGAAAACCACTATTTTTTATTCTTCTAAAATTATTTAGACATATTTCAAGTAACCCTAGAACTTGCTGGAACAATTGAGAAATTACAATGCTAACAGCTTTGCTGTTCCATTGTTATGAAGCAAAGTATTTCGTGGTGTTGCAGGTATCAGATTCCGACTAGTGTCCTTTAACATTTTGGCTCAGGTATGAAAAACTTCTATTATTTGAGTTGTTAAACAACTTAGCTCCCCCAAACTTTCATTGGATTCCTATTTCATTCACTTATTCACCCGTTCTTAAGTTATAACGGTAGGTCTAAGTTGTAAAACAAATGATATTTTTACTACCACATGCATGAATAGATATACAATTGGCATACATGATAAAATTCTATTTTGTTTATAAGTGTAGTTTTTGCGCCACTAATGTAGGTTATGAAAAAGTACGCATATCGCAAGTTGGTTTTTTCTGACTTTTAAGCACAGTGGGAGTAGTACCCTTGTTCTTCCACTGAGAAGAGAAATGTTTATTTCTTTGGTTCTCGTCCATTGGGTGAAATTGTACACATTATGTAAAGATGCTCCTCCTAGTTATGTGCTTAAAGGTTCTTTTGTTTGTAGGCTTATGTGAAGAGTTCGTTCTTCCCCCACTCGCCATCTCCTTCCCTAAAGTAGGTCCACTATCTAAAATTTGTATCATTATTTAGTATACAGTACACAACCCCCATCATCTTTGTCATTATCATTCCAATTGCATTATTGCTTCACAATTCTAAACGTTATCATTGGTTGTGTTTTATTATCTTTTGTTGCCAATAAAATCATGCAAATTCTGAGATGACATATCATTCAATGATGTTGGTTGGTAGGTTTTAGTTATGTGTGCACTCTTTTATCTATTTTATTCTAATAGAATTTAGAATGTGAAATACCATGTTTAAGAGAATGATTGTTAATCCCTGAACAAGTCATCTAAGATTAATATGACGAGTACCATAAAAATATTTAAGACATGAATATCACTAATTGTCCACTGTTAGAATTGTCTACTTTGTTAGATTCTAATGAACTGATTACACTTTTTTTTATTTGTTACTTGTGGTCAACATAGGTGGAAGGCTCGATCACAATCAATTCTAACTGTTCTTAAGGACCTTGGTGCTGACTTTCTTTGTCTGCAGGTGATATATGACTTTCCTGTACTAATAACTACAATCATTTGAATCTCACCATCTGTAATCTATAAGGCTGGCTCATATTGTTGCTTTTTATTGTAATTTGAATTTCTTCTCAAATTATGATGTATATTTTCTTGCATCAACAAGTTTATGTTTATTTTTTGATTTCATTTGGAATTTCATGTTGTAAACACCAGGAAGTGGATGAGTATGATAGCTTTTACAAGCCAAATATTGAGAGTCATGGCTACTCGAGCATATATATTCAGAGAAGTGGACAGAAGCGTGACGGCTGTGGAATATTTTATAGACAAGACAGGTATGCTTTACCTATTTCTTTTAGTTTTTTTACATTAAATTACAAATGGTTTGGGTAAATTTGGGTGGAGAATACAATAGGAATCAATTAGGTAGAGCAGCTTTGCTTCTCAAGCTACATCTTTGTTTTCATATTCACTCACGCATTGACTATTGTGTTCTAATTTATAAAATTTAACACCATTTCAACCCGTGTGAAACTTAGTTGACCACATTAGTTTTCATGTAGCACCATTCGAAAAGTACGCTGTATCAGCAAGTAATTGTCAGTGAACAGAAATGGCAAATAATGTCATGTAAACTAGATTTCTGCATCTTTTCACCATTTATCTACTCCAAATCATGTTGAGGAAATAGGCTGATATGCCAAAAATTTTTGCCTACATATTTCTGAAACTTGTCTGGTTTCAGAAGTTGGAAATTTAGTTTCTTCTGAATGTTGATAAGACTGAAATGGCTTACAAATAAAATGATGATTAGCGTAACAAGTAAATACTTTTGAGGTTGTCTTTTCCTTGAACTCCAGGATAACAATATTTCTTGCAGATATAAAGGCATTGAAGATGTCAAAAGGGACACTACTTACTAAGTATGATAAATATCTCACATCGACTAGGAGTAAGAGCCTAAGAAGCCTTAAAATGCTTGGCCAATCCTCCCCTTAAATTGCCTTTTGCAATGGAGCTAGGCTAGTTTTATCATGGCATTAGAGCCAATCTTAGTTTGATGATAGGTCTTTCACAAATGTCCAGTCCTATGAGCTGCCCACAGAGGTTCAGTATTCTAAATTTTGCCATCAGATATTCACATCAATGCATAAGGGGTGTGTGTTAGGTATGATAAATATCTTATATCGACTGGGAGTAAGAGCAATCCTCTTCTCCTTGAGGTACCATTTGGATTGGAGTTAGGCCTAATTTTATCATTCCAAAGAGCATTTGCTTATGACTTCATGGCTGTAGGTTATGCTATTTCTAACATGAATGCCTTTGGTTCTTCAAATAGTTTTCTTCATGCTCTCCATGATGAGTAAAGCATTAGAATTAAACTATCCTATGTGTTTCTACTTTCTAATTATGTAAAACTTTCATATGACATGGTTTTAGTGCAGAGTTACTTGTAGAGGAAAGGATAGAATACAATGATCTTGTGAACACAATACAAGATGATCCTGTTTCATGTGTTGAGAAAGATAATTACACACTGGACAAGGAATATAAAAAAGGTAAACCAAGAAATAGTGCTCACCTTTGCTGTATGTTTTTTGTTTTCATTTGCATGCCTTCTTTTTCTTGGTTATGCTCACCTTTGCTATATGATTTTTGTTTTCATTTGCATGCCTTCTTTTTCTTGGTTACTCTTGTTAATGTTGACGAATTTTTAGATGCAAGGTTATAGTTATGTATCTATATTTTCCATATAATTATTTGAATTTTTCATCAAGTGGCATGCAACATTGTACTTGTTCCATTATATTGGTGAGGAAACTTTTGACAATATGTTTCTTGCAAAGACAATTGACATAGTGCATACTAAACATTGATTACCAAGTTGTTAACTTACTTCTTCAATGATCTGCCTTCAGATTCAATAGTAAAAGGTACTTCTGAGGATCGTGGAGATCCTGATGATCCTCGTGTACGATTAAAACGTGACTGTGTTGGAATTATGGCGGCCTTTAAAATCAATGAACCTTTTTGTCATGTCGTTATAGTTGCAAACACACACCTTTACTGGTAAGTGAATATTGTTAATCTGTTCAAATTGAAAGATGCACTCTGGAATTTTATTGTCATGCAACCAGTCGTCTTGGAACAGCCAATCTTCCTGATTTTGTTGGAAGAATTTAGTAGTGCTTTTATGGAAACATCAATGGTTGACAATCTTAGGTGACCATATTGAGTCCCATGTGTTCCAGGGATCCTGAATGGGCTGATGTCAAGCTTGCCCAAGCTAAATATCTTTTATCACGCTTAGATCAATTCAGGAAAGTAGTATCCGACCAGTATAAATGTGCACCTTCAGTAATTTTAGCCGGAGACTTCAATTCAGTTCCAGGGGACAAGGTCTGTGATTATACCTTTGCCTTCTCTTTTCTTTGTTTACCACATGAATTCCTAATCTTATAATAGTTGAGAAAATATAGTTACATTTCTATCTCTAGCTATAGGGAACACTTGGATACTACTACTGCCTTAGTTCTTACATTCCTCGATTCATTGTTTCAGGTTTACCAGTACCTTGTTTCAGGGAACAATTCAGTTGCACTAGTGGACTGCCTGGATGAGCTTTCCATTCCCTTATGCAGCGTATATGCTTATGTAAGAGGCAACGAGCCACCTTTCACAAACTGTACTCCCGACTTCACAAATACACTAGATTATATATTCTTTTCCCCCACTGATCGAATAAAACCAGTGAGCATCCTTCAACTTCCTGAAGAAAATTCACCTGATGTTCTTGGTGGATTACCAAACTACTACCATCCGAGTGACCATCTACCAATTGGTGCGGAGTTTGAGGTCACTTCAGATTAGTGTCTGCTATGGTAATCTGCACCTGCAATTCTTTTCAACGCTATTCTTTCCTGGCATCTTTTGTTGTTAGAGAAGCTATTGAAATCCTAGGAATTAGATACCAATTCTTGAATTCCTTATTCTTTACTGAGAAATTTATTCCTAGCTTGGTGTGTCTGTTGCATACGCCGAAAGGGGCAATTTTGCTCAATAAATATGACACTACACTATACATTACACAAAACCGGTTTATAGACTGAAAAATGATATGATTGTGTTCAATGCAATTATGGCCCAAGTAGTTAAACACTTGAAGTTCGTATAGAATTTGGAGAGAAAGGGATGACTAATTACTGTTGTGTGGGTCAATGTGGTTCAATAATGGGTTCAGAGTTGCAAGTCCTTGCAGTAAACTTGAGATCAAGCCAGCTAACAGTAGAAGTTTAAGTTTTACAAACAGCCACTACTGGGCCATTATTTATCGAGCAAACACCATCTACAATGACAACACATCGACTTCATCATATTCTCAGAGAAATACCTGGCATTTTAAACCAATAATAATCATTTTTTTTGGGTGAATTATGTAGAGTTCGAAAAATTTTATATTAAACTCGTAGTAATGAAACTGTAGAAACTAATACGTAAATTATCCAATTTGCAAAGTTTAAGATACCACCTTAAGGATCCATATTAATTAATTAAGATATATATTACATGCCATAATCAAGCACAGAGTACTAGAAGAGTAGAATTAGAAGAGTTCGTAACAAATAACAACAATGAATTTTTGGACACGAACTTTTGCCAAAAATACAAATTTTTGTGGTCAATATTATAAATAATAAAAATATTATTTTTTATAAAATAAAAAATTTCATATTTAATAATAATCATATAATCAGTCCCTGTTCAAGATTACTTACTATTATTTCTTGCTCTAGTTCCTTCCAACCATTTGTAGAAATACAAGAGTTGTTAGGGTTAGAATTGTTGGGACTCTAAGCAATAACATTCATAAGATTGATAAGATCACTCAGACTAATAACAAACTTTCAAACAATAAAGATGAGTGAAACATAAATTTGACACATGATTTTAACGTGGAAAACATTCCAATGTAAAGGTAAAAATCACGAAATAAATCGACAATAAATTTCACCAAATCAAAATAGCAAGATGCAAGCATTTAAGTTTTTGAGGTATCTCGCGCAAGAATACTTCATAAGATCACTACAACTCATCTCTCTAGCTCTCTCTTTAGCTAGTTCTCTTTGACCTCTTGCCTCTTCAACTCCAAAAACTTTAAGGATTAAGTATAAATTGACACAAACACACACACACACATTCACAACTAAACCTACAAATCAAGAATAAAACGGTCCTAGTGACTTGCACGGTTAGGAGGCATGGTCGTGTCCTCTACCAACATAATTTTGTTTGACTCTACACAGGCGTGTCTATCCTTAAACATCATCTTTCAACTTGTACACGGTTACAAAAGCTTACATATTCATTCACATGCCTTTCCAACATTTGCACGAATATATATGTTGTCTAGATACAACTTTAACTCATCAGTTTCTACCTTGAATTTCCCTATGTTCGTTCCTTTTGATCCATGAAGACAACTAACACTTCTAGAGCCCAAATTTAGAAAAACTAATCTAGCGAATATCTTTAAAATGGGGTTAAACCCATAACAATCTCCCTTTTTAGCCCATTTCGGAAGAAAAATCTACTACCTCATCCATCACTTGCCATCTCGACGAGCTTACTACAAAGCTCAAGTTTGCTTCCGAGAACCACCCTTGTCAACATGTTGGCACCATTTTTGTCCAAAGAATCCATCTCATCTTGTATTAACTTGAGCTAAAATTCTTTGCCTTTGAGTGATTGCACTTCTTGGAAAATCTCTAGCTTCCCCTTAACAGTGACTACGAGATATTCTAAACTTGGGTATCTAGTCGAAGGCTTCTTCACTCTAGTTGACCTTTAAGGTTGGACATCTTCCAACACTTGAGCAAGTTACTCCCCTTGTTCATGATGCTTCTGAACATCTTCTACATCATCCACAGGATGTGGCTCATACGACTCATTCCATTAGATTGCCTTTGATTATCATCTTATGCTAGCTTACTTCTGTCACCTTCTTCACTTGTAGGATAATCAATGGAGGTAGAAGTGGGAGAAATGTATGTAGTATCGAAAGATAAACTGTTGGATGTAGTCTTGTCTTTTTTTATGATATATGCACCCATCTCACTTATAGAAGATTATGTCCCTACTCCTGATAACTTTATGCTTTTTTTGGGTCGTAGAGTCTATATGCAAACTTCTTGTCTCTATATATAACAAATATATAAGGAATAGTCTTCGAATATAACTTTAATCTTTATTTCTTTGGCAATGCTTAAACGCTTAGTCGGATATTTCCCTTTTCACTCTCTCTCAAGAATATCAAGATCTAATGATACTGAAGGAGTTCTATTGATCACATAAACTGTAGTTCAGACTGCCTCACCTTAAAAGGACTTTAGTAGGTTAGACATCTGGAGCATTCACTGAACTTTCTCTATAATAGTTCTGTTCATCCTTATGGTAGCACCATTGTGCTGTGGGGTACTAGTTTCTGCTTTCTTATGTCTTATGTCATGTCTTACATAATACTCCTTAAACTCGTTAAAGTTGCACTCACCTCCATTGTCAGTTTAGAGACACTTGAGCTTTCTCTCCATCTTCTTTTCACTACAGAATGAAATCTCCTAAAGGTCTCAAACACCTTTTTTTTAATTTTCAACATAAAGACCCAATTCTTGCATGTAGTATCATCGATGAAAATAATAAAGTATTTATTACCACTTAAGGACTTCACCTACATGGAACCACACACATCAGAGCCTTCTAGTAAATCTTTTATGAAATGAAACTCGTTATTTCTTTCTAGCTATGCAATGATCATAAGGGTTGAGAGAAACAATAATTTTTGTAGGGATAAATGATTTGGTAGCAACATGTCGCAACCTCTAGTACCACAAATTTGGAGAATTATTCCCTTCAACAGTATGTAGTTCTCTAGCACATACCTTTAAGTGTGTTAAAGTGTGTTATTATAGGGTGCAACATAATCCACCACGAGAAACAATTAATACTCCTTTAGACAGCTTTCGCTTAACATCCTTAAATGTATGTCAATATCCTTCTTGGTTAAACACATTTGTAGACAATAAATTGAGGTATAAGTCAAAATGGTGTCATACACCTCTTAAGGTCAACATGAACCTAACATTGGTCTGAGCTCGAATCTCACTCATCCCAACGACGATAATAGAGCTATGATTTTCTATCTTCACACTTCCAAAATCACCACTCCTATGATTGGTGAAGTATTCCCTCTTTAGAACACAATTATAGGAAGCCCCTGTATCACTTAGAATCTGAGTGACTATGTAGACACTCATTGGTTGCATAAATCAACAATACCTTATCATTTGTGCTTGAGATTGTTGCTGTAGTGTTATTATAATCTTTATCTTTCTATTTGTCATGTTTCTTCTAATCGCTCTTCTACTTCTAGTAGAATTTCTTTATATGACTAGGTTCAGTGCAATAGTAACAAGTTATGATCTCCTTACCATAGATTTGTTCCTATTTTTAGACTTATCTTACCCTTTGGAGCCTTTACTCTTGCTTCTTCCTTTATTTTATGTTATAAAAGCTTGTATGTTATCACACCGATCTCCCTCCTACTAATCTCTTTATTAAACTTACTCTTTTCAATCACATTTAAATGAAGCATAGTAGAGTTGTTGATAGTCACAGCCAAAAAATTTCCCAATTAGGTAGAGCTATATATTCAATAGGAACATGAATTGTCACTCATCATCAAGAATGATCTTCATTTTATTCAGCTTGTTGATGATATCCTAAAAATCGTTGAGATGTTTCGACACCGACTTCCTAGCCTTCAACTTCAAGTTCACAAGCCTTTTAATTAAGGAGACCTTGTTGTAAGCAGCCTTCCTCTTATAAAGACCCTCTTATTTCTTCTACAACTATAAAGGATTTGTTTATTAGGATACATGGTTGAATATGCTTATATTAATTCACTCACTAATAGTTTCTAAAAAATTTTGCTTCATCTTTTCCCACCCTTTATCAATAATTATTTTTGGCTTAGACGAGACATTGTCTTTTATACTTTTGTCCATATTGATTGGATTATAGAGATCCTTGCAATACAAGAGATTTTCCATCATATGTCTCCGTATAGAGTAGTCGACCGATATCAAATTCACCATAGAGCTATTATCACTCTCTATATATGTGACCCTCATACCACTTTTTCGGATTTCAAACAATAACATTTGAGATCATTTAACCAATAACAAACTACTCAAATGATATAGATGATGATAAGAAAAATTGGACACAAGATTTTACCAATAAGAAATATATTAAATTCAATAATAGCATGATATAAACTATAAAGGTTTCAAGCAAAGAATACTTCACAAAACAAAAACAACTAAAATTTTTCTAACTCTTTTATAAAAACTCATCTTTAACCTCAATACATATATAGAGAGAGAGACATATATTAATTCGTCAATATATTTCAATGTACAAGACTAATTGTTTTACAAGCTCAGAATATAAGCCGTCAGCAGTATACCATTTCCAGCACCAACCCCAGCAGCAGCGCAAAGCCCCACAGACGGCGATGGCTGCGAAATAGCACTCTGGAATTTGCCTAATCTTCCCGGGAAGCCGCTTCTTTATAACTGGCTTAGAACCAGCACTAGGATCATTCGGCAGTTCAATACCTATGGCTTTCCAGTCAACATTTGGAATGGATATCTTGGTTCTTCGATTCCCATCACCAATGCTAAGATAGCTTTAAAGCTCAATCTAGAAGTCCGCATCCGCATATCTGTCACAGCATAAGCAAAGAAACTTTTGTCAAACAGAAACCACTGAAAAGGATGATTCAAGTAGGTTGATAAACAGCACCAGAATTCAATTTAAAAAACCTTAAACTGAGTAACGGAAGAAGAGAAAAGTACGGAAACGTACAGTGCCAGAGGGAGGGAGATGACACTTGGAAAGCGGAAATCGTGAAGCGCACCGTTTCCGATGATAATAAACTTTTGGATTATATAATGACAAAACGGTAATTTGAATGGGAAAGGTGGACGAGTTAGGTATGAACCCACTGCGACTTG
The DNA here is from genome assembly GCA_024520955.1 of Erythroxylum bequaertii. Classification (NCBI taxonomy): domain Eukaryota; kingdom Viridiplantae; phylum Streptophyta; class Magnoliopsida; order Malpighiales; family Erythroxylaceae; genus Erythroxylum; species Erythroxylum bequaertii. Next base: position 6,881,562 of record JANIJF010000004.1, on the reverse strand, counting down.
ACCCACTGTTGGGGAGTGCAAGAGGGACGTTGCTGGTGAGAGAAGCAAAGCTGCAAAAAGACTATTTTGTGGATAGCGTGAAGCCCAAGAGAGTTCAGTTCAGTTCTTTAGGTTGTGATTAGAGAGTCTCAATGGATTTTGTGTGTCTGTTTCTTCCATTTTTCCTTTTGAAGCTGGTCATCAAATTGAAGTACCCTGACGTCTTGATCATGAGAAGTCTCCTTCACGCAACCATCATTCGCCATTATCACCACCACCATCCTCAATGATCGAGTTTCCTGTTTAAACTTCTTATATTCCCTCAGTTACTTCTTCTCCTTTCCACGCTTGTGTACGTACGATTCTATTTTGTCGAATTTTCTGTTTCTTTGTTGTGTACCTGATAAGAGCCTTTCAACATTTTGTTCATAACGATACCGTTAGCTTCGAGACAATGCCGGGTATATTCTCAGCGAAACCCACCTCACCGAGTCCTACTACTTTGGGACAATTTTTTCTTCATCAAAACGACATTAAAACTCCGTCCCCACTGCTAAAACGGTCTCCAAACCCTCGAACCAAACAGTCTACGCCGGAGAAGCTTCCCGTCAACGAGTCCTCGCTCGATAATCGCGATCTCGGTCCGTTCTTCTTAAAGCTCGCACGTGACACAATCGCTTCTGGTGAGAACCCGAACAAGGCCTTGGATTACGCGTCACGTGCGTCCATATCCTTCGAGAGATGTTCGGGTTCGGGCCTGGAGCTAGCTATGAGCTTGCACGTGTTGGCTGCGATTTATAGCAGCTTAGGCCGGTTGGAGGAGGCGGTTCCGGTTCTGGAGCGCTCCATCGAGATCGCGGATGTTGTCAACGGGCCGGATCATGCGTTGGCCAAGTTTTGTGGGTATATGCAGCTGGGTGACACGTATTCTTTGCTCGGGCTGTTGGACCGCTCCATTTCTTGTTACGAGTCGGGTTTGAAGATCCAGATTGAAGCTCTCGGGCATTCAGATACCAGTATTGCAGAGACATGCAGGTAAATTCCTTAAAATCTCAATCTATATACACTATAGGTGAACATAGAAGTTTTTAATTATAAAGAGAATTAATTACAAAATACACTCAATAGTTGGTATTAGATATTGAATATTGATGATCATAAACGGTAATTACAATGTTTAGTGTTTAATAAAATAGTCTCAAGTGGCAGGTACTTAGCAGAGGCATATATTCAAGCAATGCAGTTTGAGGAAGCAGAAAAGCTTTGCAAGAAAACGCTTGAAGTTCACCGGAAGCGCAGTGAACCAGCATCCCTTGAAGAAGCCACCGATAGGAGGCTTATGGCTCTTGTTTGTGAAGCAAAGGGAGATTTGGAATCTGCCCTTGAGCACCTTGTGCTTGCAAGCATGATAATGATTGCTGCTGGTCAAGACAATGAAGTTGCAGCCATTGACGTTAGCATTGGCAACATTTACTTGACCTTATGTCGGTTTGATGAAGCTGTTTTCTCATACCAAAAAGCTCTAACAGCCTTCAAATCCACTCGGGGAGAGGATCACCCTTCTGTGGCCTCCGTCTTTATTCGTTTAGCAGATCTCTACCATAGGACTGGCAAGATAAGAGAGTCCAAATCATACTGTGAGCATGCTATGAGGATATACGCGAAACCGATCCCTGGCACCGCAGCTGAAGAGGTTGCAAGAGGATTGACCGAAATCGCAGCCATCTATGAAGCTTTAAATGAACCTGAGGAGGCATTGAAGCTCCTAAACAAGGCAGTGAAGTTATTGGAAGGCACTCCTGGACAGCGCAGCACAGTTGCTGGCATAGAAGCTCAGATGGGTGTGATGTTCTACGTGGTGGGCAAATACGGGGAAGCTAGAAGTTCTTTCGGAAGTGCCGTAGCAAAGCTTCGGGCCAGTGGGGAGGGTAAATCAGCCTTCTTCGGAATTGTGTTGAATCAGATGGGATTGGCTAGTGTGCAACTGTATAAAATAAATGAGGCAGCTGAATTGTTTGAAGAGGCAAGAATGATATTGGAGCAGGAGTGCGGCCACTGTCACTTGGATACTCTCGGAGTGTGTAGCAATCTTGCAGCAACTTATGATGCCATGGGAAGGTGCTAAACGTTCCATGTCCTTTTCTGTATCTTCTGTTTCTTTGGTAAAAGTAGGTCAATGATAAGCCTCTTTATGTTCCGGATTTACCCACAACTTCCATTTTCTAGAATTCCCATATACTGACTTTGATGATATCATTCCATGTGAATGAATATTTTGGGAAGCTGCTGTGTTGAACAAGAAAATTTCCCGTACCTTTTGCAGGGTAGAGGATGCAATTGAGATACTGGAGTACATCCTCAGGGTGAGAAAAGAAAAACTTGGGACAGCAAACCCAGATGTTGATGATGAGAAAAAACGACTAGATGAGCTCTTGAAAGAAGCTGGGAGGTCTAGAAGTAAGAAAGGAAAATCTCTAGAAAAACTACTGGACTTCAAATCCCGCACGATGGAGGCTACGAGGAGATGGTCTGGATTTGGTTTCAGAAATTAAGGTCAAGAATGTTCCTCATGGCCTCGCGTCTCAGGGACTATTCTGGTTGTAATAGAAAAGATAAACGTAATGTTTAAATGAAATTTATGTTTTACCGTTGCATCTTTGCTTCTTAAGTTCATGAATTTGGTAATTCTTAACAGATTAGCTCTCACACACAGAACAGAGTATCAAAAGAATCCCATTTTCTATGCCGTTAAATTTCCCAGAATCCAAACAGAGACAACACCAAAGTACAATAAACAGGAAACAGAGGAAGTACCTCACAGATGCCACTGACGAGATAGCAAAAGAAAAACCCAGAAGAGCAAATGAGAAATTGTTGCCATCTGTCTGTCAATGAGATAAATCCCAAATGGAGACCGACCCTGCTCTTTGTTCTTCATTTGTTAAATGCGAATGAGAGTATTATGTGCCTTAAACACCGACCACCGGAACATGTTCAAACTGAACTCATTCATCAGTAAAAACTTTTCTGATGCGGTAAAACCTTTTGGGAATCAGATCCTTTGTCTATTTTTATTCTGTCTTATTCTGTCTCATAAAATCTCAGCTATATATTTTGCGGGTCTTATGCGGGTCCCACATGGATTTCATACGAGACCCACATAAATAAACGGTTGAGATTTATTGAACACAATAAAACACCATACTATTGGATACAATAAAACACCATAATATTGGACAGGAGATCTCGACTCAACTTTTTGATACGTAATTCTGCGCCCAGGCGACGACAAACGTCAACAACAAAAAACCTCGGCCATTTTCTGCTGAAGCCTTTTTGAAATGACCTTTCCTTTTTTTCCCTACATCATACCTATTATCTTCATTAAGTGATGAGGACGTATGAGGTTGAGAAGCGACAGCTTGCTAGTTGCTACGGACGTACAAAGCTTAGCTTCAATCTTCAATGATACATTATAACTAACATTCAAAATCCTTCCCAGTTCATCTTATTAGTTAATTATTCTTCCTCGTCTTTCATATTTACTTGCTCTCTGTTGTTACTTTCCCTTTCTCTTAAAGATTCTGTATTGATAATAATAATATATCAATCTCCTTAAACTATAGTGAACCACCGTCATCATGGTTACTTGCGGTGAAGTGACCAAATTCACGTAAGTGGAAAGACATTCCTTTTTTTTTTTTTATTAAAAGGGAATGCAATTACAAAAAGCGTACAGGAAAACACAGACCTGATTGATCCTCCAGGAGGATTATGTAGCACCCAACGGGTGTAGTGTCAAAAACAGTGATTCCGAGACCAAAATGTCTGGTGTAGGATGCCAACCAATCAGCGCATCAGTTATTCTCATGATAGATACGTCGAGACATCACAGTCCAATTTCGTGCAAACAGTTCATCAATTTTAGTAAGGATGGGATTATGAGACTCTGTCCGGCTAGTCAATGAGGAGAAAAGGTTCAGCACCACTTCCGAGTCCACTTCAAACTCTATCCATCGAAAGCCTAGGTTTCACGCCAGCATGAGGCCGGTGTACACGCCCTATAGCTCAATTGACACCGGAGAACACCAGCCTAAATTCTGAGCAAGGCCGCTTGGCCAAGTGCCTGATTCTGGGCAAAGACATCCTTTGATGTACTCATGAGATGACCGCTCTTGAACTTTATCTTTTAAAGAAAAACAAAATGACATTTTGTGGTACTCGTCAAGCTGTTTTAGACGAATCTAGATCTTTTGTCTAGTTTTATTCTGACTTATTCTGTCTCATGAAATCTCAACCATTTATTTTGCAGATCCTACGCGGATCTCATGCGGGACTCATATAAATAAATAGCTGAGATTTATTAGACACAATAAGACACTATAATATTAAACAAAAGATCTGAACTCACTTTAGAGTAGATCGGGTCATAGCAGTCCTGTCAGGCGTAAAATTCTAAACAATTTCTTCAACTTTCCTTCCATGGGAAGCACCGGAAGCGAAAGAACCAAGCGGCGCGTGACTAGAACTTGGGATTTTTCCCGCGTGGCCGTATCTGTCAGCCATCATGGTCGTCTCCTCGCCTCCAAGTGGTCGCTTATCTTCTAAACTGGGGGGTCCACTAGCAATTTGCCGCGTGTAATCATTTGTAGCGTCCTTTTTCTTCACTAAATGAATACAAAAAAAATAAACTCTCTGGAAAAGGACTCCGGGTTAAAGGAACGGTGTCGTTTCTTACATTCCCCTTGTTTTACGTCCCTGTTTGGTTTTCTGACTAAAGGTAAAGGACCATAACTGATGAAGGATAAAAATGAGAATTTACATATTTATCCTCACCCCAATCAGTTTTTACAATTCTCCCGCTCGTCTCTGCAATTTTCTCCCTTTTTTTTTCCGCTTTTCTCCGTAGATTCAGTTCATCCCATACCGTCCTCCCTTTTGGTCTGTCTTCTCTTCTGTTCCTCTTCTTCTTGCGTTTCTTTATCTAATTTTCTCATTATCCGTAATTAATCTAATCCGATGCATATGATTTTTAATTGTGGTTTACCAGTTTTGAATTTTCATGTTTCTGATACGTGAGGCACATCGACGTTATAAATGCGTGCTTGATTTAGTTACAAACGAAGCCTTAGATTATGTTTATATAATTGTTGCGCGTTTACCGTGTTATCTTTCATCTGTTCGTGTTTATTCCGCTGTTTTTCTGTCTGGATAATAGTCAATTATCTTTTTTTTTTTGTCCTTTTGTTTTCCTTCTTGATTTGTTAGATAGAGATATATATATATATATGTTGGTGGTCAATTTTGATGAGAATCTATTTAATTTCCAGTTTCGTTTGCCAAATTTTGGTCGTAGCGGAATAACTAGATATCACTACCTTGTTTCTCGTCTTTTCTGAGTTATGATCTTTTTGGCTTTTGTTCTTGTGCAAATTGTTGCTCTCTCGGAGTGAAGAGAGTGCTCTAACGACAATTTAATCGTGATTTTAGGGAGTGAATGACTTTGTTGGTTAGTGAAAGTTAGTTTAGCTTGATTTTTGTTTTAGGATTGGCAGGTTCGTTAGAATCCAAAGTGAATCAAGGGTATCTGCTCTTATGCCTATAACAAGTCCACCTGGGCCTAATATGATTAGGTGTTCATTTTGGCGTTCAAGTCTTATTACTGATTTTGGTTTTCAAGCTTAACTCTTGGTAAATTCAATTTCTCTATAGTGCTGATCTTGTCATGATGTAGGATATGAGCATGGTTTGATGTGCCTTTTGTGTATCTGAGACTGATTTTTGTTCTGAGACTGATAGCTATCTTGATATTGGTTGGAATTCTTATATCTAGTTAAAATCACTAATAAAGTTAAGAAAGTTTTAAATCCATAGCTAAAGATTTGACTTTTCTCTTCCTACACTTATGCCTATAAGGCTACAATAAAGAAGTCTGTTGAGCTTTTACTGATTCTCTACCTTAATGGATTGCTTGTACGATGGATATTTTTGTGGCATTTGAAGCATCAAATTTTCTTCTTTTAAGGCTCACTTTTCATTCGCATGATATGTAAGATCTATCTTCACCATTTTAGCTATCTCCTCTGATTTTGTGTCTCTGTGAATGGTAATAACAGCTTCTTGATGGTAATAAAGTTACTTGTGTGCAGTAGATGTGTCAAATAAAGGAGAGTTATGGCAGCAGCAGAAGCAAGGGCAGTTTGGCAGAGGGCAGCTAATCGGTGTTTTGTCCAAGAAGATGCTAAACGAGCTCCTAAATTAGCTTGCTGCCAATCATCATCTTCATTATCTAAGCAGGTTGAGGGAGCACCAACAAGTGCAGCTGACGTGCTCGATGACCACGCTGCTGGCTTCATGCCTCTTAACAGGAACCCTTCGTGGCCCAATCTGCTTCCTGATACAAGATGGTGGCTTCAGTTGCAACCTTGTAATGTATACGACAAAGGGTTGACTTATGAACAGCTCAGTTCCCTAGAAGCCGAGATGGAAAACTTGAGAGCGGGGATTGTAAAATCACCCTCAAAATTTAGTGAGGTTTGCTCACACGATATTGAAGACACCAATTATACTGAGTCTTTTGTGAAAGTTGACGGTAAGATCTCTACTGATAAAGTGGTGAAGGATATTGAAGCTAAACAGCAAGTAGAAAAAGTTTCATATGATCAAGATTCTCTACAGTTTCTTGATTTTAAAAAGACAAAGGACAACTCCAAGATGATTGAGATTGATAATGGATGCCCCAAATACAAAAGAAGCAATGACTGCTGTTTTGATCCAGAGTCTCCATGGATTGCTGATGAAAAGAATTTGCCATGGTGGCGAACTACAGATAAAGATGACTTGGCCACATTGGTTGCACAAAAGTCACTTGATTTTATTGAGAATTGTGATCTCCCCCCACCTCAAAAGATGCACGTCAAGAGATACCCATGTGCTTGTCCCATATCTTCTGGTCATTTGGAGCTGCTGGCATCATCTCTAGATTGGAAGGCACAAGTTGGTTGTATTTCCAGTGAAATTATTCATTTAAAGGGCTGTCCCAGTTCTGAAAGCCTTCGTACTTGGACTGAAGGAAACTCTCAAAGCGGTTCAGACAAGTCATTGAGGTATTTGCTATACTATAACTTCTGTTTTCTTTTACTTCTAAAATTATTTACATCAGTGTTCCATGGGTATGTTGACCATTTAAATAGACTCAGAATTCAATGCTTTGCATCTGAACAACATATTCCTGCTTGGTTGCTAATGCCACATATTTTAGTTTATTGCCAGGATAATAGAATTTGTAGACTTGTATAGGATCTCTGTTGATGTATGTATTCATATATGCACATCTATGTTGTTATAAGTTCCTGAACTTATGTATGGCAACCTGCAACCTTTAATTACAGTCATACTGCAACTCAAAAGGATACCACAGGAAGTGGACAAGCTTCTGAGAATGATCCGTGCAAGGCTCAGTTACTGGAAGCACTTCGTCATTCTCAAACACGTGCCCGAGAAGCAGAGAAGATAGCGAAGCAAGCCTGTACTGAGAAAGATCACGTCATTAAACTCTTTTTCAGACAAGCCTCACAACTATTTGCCTATAAGCAGTGGTTCCAACTGCTACAGGATAATGACCAGCCAATGTCCTCTCTCTTGCCTTTAGCTCTCTCTAAAGGCAGGAAATTGCGCAAGAACTGGCAGAAATCCGCAAAGAGTAAGAGGAGCAAGCGAAATTGCGGAACGGATGCCAACACTTATGCTGTAGCATTTGCATTGGGGTTGGGTCTTGTTGGCGCCGGTCTGTTGCTAGGATGGACAGTTGGATGGATGTTGCCCTTTTAAGAGTTTTGGTGAAATTGCTGCTTCTTGTAACAAGTCATTTATCTGGATATGCATGTACATATTCATGTCTAGTCCTTTTTTCATAATTATTTTGGGTTCTCGTCACTGATTATGTTTTCCTGATCTTCTTTTTTCATGTAATTCACTCTCTTTCTCTTTTGGTTTCTGTACAAATTGGGATGAGGGATTGTAACATCTGTATATGGAAATTCTTTTCCAGTCTCCCTTTGATATTGTGTATAATACATGTTGCTCTTTGTACCCTCTCATCCTTTGTCTCTCTCGTTCTTTGAAGCTTTTGTCCTTTAAGATTTATCTTATTATACGCCACCCAATGCATTTTTCTACGTGAAGCATGAAATTATGTTGGTTGCACCAATCCTCAATCAAATGCTTTCTTTTGGTTCCGTTTTCCCTTCAGAATTAGTATAGTACTAATAACAGATGAGAAAAGGTTAAACAATGGAGAGACGATGAAAAAGACTTGGAAAATCTTGTTGCGGACTTGAGGTTGCGACCTCATGTAGGAGCATTGAGAGTGAGACGGCCCAATGTAAGGTAAACCCAACGTCAGTAGGAGGAGTTAATAAACATCGTCAGTCATAATTTTGGGGTGATCCCTTGAAACAGAAACAGAAGAAAAAATGGCCTTGATGGAGAAACTGAAGATTTTCGTAGTACAAGAGCCTGTCGTAGCAGCTTCTTGCCTCATTGGTGGCGTTGGTGCGCTTTTCTTGTTAATTTCATTCGTCTGTCTATCCTTTCTATTTATTCTCTCTATGTATTCGATTTTATTAATCGAAAATCTCTTATTTTTCCTTTATTTTTGGTAAATGTTTGAAGGCGTTTATGGATCTGATGTGTTCAATGATGAATGCCTTGGTTTCACATGTTTCAAAGTTGGCGAAATTCCCAGTTTCTCTTATTCAATTGATGAATTTTGACACGAGGATTATCTTATCTCTGTTCATTCAAGATCATTTGGATTCTAGGTAGGTTAAGAAAAGACAGAGACTTGGATAATTAGGGATTCTTTTACTTGCTGTAACTATGATGCCTGTTTCAAGGCAATGATGATTCATCACCAGATACATATTTACTCAGATACCAAGTCTGGAGCTGAATCCATTTGTTCCAAAAGCCATTCATTTGTGCAATGCATGGATCACCAGCCCATGTTCTTCTATGAAATATGTTGATATGTAGAATGATGAATACTGGTAGCCCTTGTGCTATTTTCATGGGATTTCAGAGGTTGCAGAAACCACATGGATGCTAATTCTTAAGCCTCTTAACAAGTTATTATCTGCATCACATGGATGTTAGTTAACCCTTTTTTTTAAGTCTCTTACTAGGTTCTCGTGAAATTTCAGGTCTTTTCCTTCCAGCTGTTGTAAGACCAATATTGGATTCTTTTGAATCAGGCAAGCAAGTCCCACAGCCTGCCCTGAGTGATGTGAGTACTTACACATCGCCTTGTTAGTTATTTTATGACTTACGAATGATCTTTTATAGTTCATTGCGGACACCCGTGGACTATAATCGTTACTACCCCATATGAACGAGATGATTATGCATGCAGAAACGATCTTAGTTTTGTTTATGACCATTGGGACTCGTGTGCTGTTGGCTACACAGTCTGCAATAGTTTCTACTTGCTTCCTGCTCAAAGCTTGATTTTCTTCTTTATCTGGTCAAGAACACTATGGGCATTAGTTAATGAATTTAAGATGTAAAGAGTGGATATGGATGAAAAGGAAAGGAGGATACAGAAGGATTATATATGTAATCCCTGAAAAATGAAAAGAATAAGAGAATTCATATTCAGGTTTCAGCAATGTTTCCTGAGCCCATTGATTTACTTTGCTTGAGAATCTGAGGGTACCTAATATCTACAATAAACTTTTTGCAGGTGCTCACTGGAGTGAGGGGTAAGAAATAGCGATGAATCGGTTTCGATGAATTACGTAGCTAAAGTTGATATATTTCCACCTGTCTTCATACTTCCAGTTGCGATGAGCAGCATGAAATAATCTTTTTATCCTTTTAATTGTTGGAACATCCGAGAGATTCCTAATGCCCAGGTTAACCTTTTTTGGATCTGTCCTCTGAATATTTCCTCCTGTTTACTTGTAAATGAATTTTACAGTAAATACTTAAATGGAAATCAACTGTTCTTGTTTCATTTCTGTGAACTCATTTCATATTCACATGAATTCCCAAATGGAATACCAGCCGGTCCATTGTTTGCTGCACTAATGCTGGAGACTCGGGGTTCTCTTCTTTGTGTGAACATCCCTTACCGCAGGTGCCTCCATTGTTAATATGATGGGATTTTGAGAAGTTACATTGAATTCGAATCAACAACCTTTGTAATGTGTTGCTAACAGTTGTGCAATAATTGGAACACTATTAAATCCTGGCATGCATAGATTAGAAGCAGTAACCAAAGAAGAAAAGCTCAGTCTTGAACACGACATTAAAACAACTTGCAATCCATAGATGCTTATACATAAACATGTACATTTATGATCCTTACAACATCTAGCAGAAGGGAATACAGGAAACTAATGACATATATTAGTCTTGAGTCTTGACCGAATACTTTCAATCTTTTTCTACTAAGAACAAGAACTGTTCCGTCTGTTGATGACTCTGACCGCACATTTTTTGCGATTTTATTCTTGGAAGGTCTAACCTAACCAGGCCAGTTTACCTCAAAAGTAATTCTTGGCACGCAGAAAAAAGATTCCCATCAGGCAAACAAACAAGAGTCGTCCAAGGAACAGAGCACGAGGTAGCAGGAGACCGTAGCTGGCAACGATGTGATATAATACCACATTCACATGTCATTGCCATAATAATCATACCACAGTAGTTATAAAGAAAGTAAATGGACATATGGCTCTGTGCCACTCCTCCAATAATAGTCACGTCGCAAAGCTTGCCTTTTTTCCTTTCCTACCCTTCCACGGCACCACATGTTTCAACCCCTCATAAATAGTCACCTACAAAAAAGTCAAGATAGTTCAGTTATTGTAGCTTAGAATTGGCGAGAGAAGTGACGGAAAATTTTGGCTACAGGTTGGTCAATTGTTTGAAGGATCAGAAGTTCGGACACAGGAAAACATTCCTTGGTTCTGAGTTTCCTTTTGATTCTCTTCTAATAAATAGATTCTTGCCACTCTGATTAGAAGAACACTATTAGCAATAACTAGAGGACATGAGTTGAAGATTAGAATAATATGCCCTTATCTCCCACACAAAGATCGCACATTGTTTGATGAAGCAGTTAAACGGAGGAATTATAAGCAAAATTTTCACTTAAAAGAGGAGTTCAGACATGAGATCTAACCCAGAACGGAGACCTGGCATGGGAGAGAGCAGAGAAGCTGCCAGACCTTGTAATCCTCTTAATCTTAGGCAATTCGTTGCTATTATCATCTTCTCTATCGACAAACGATGGAAAAACATGGCTACTTCCTCCAACAACCTCTCTTTTAACCTTGAAAGCTCTCATCCCCCAACGCCATGAACCAAAAAGACCTCTCTTGTAGTCGTTGAGAACCATGGCACCAAGTTGATGTCTTTCAGGACTGCAACAACTGCGAAACGAACCAAGTCTCTCCCTTCCTATAATTTTAAAAGAAGATGACTGAAACCTTGATGATTTGCCTATGTAAGGACCTTCCAGCACAGTCGTTGGTGAGAACTGTTTAGCAAAGTAAGCATCCATAAGAAGCCTTGGAGGTGGCTCCAGGGACTTCAGAGTGAAGTCAACGGTCTTGTTTGCTAGAATCGTGCGGTGTCTTGGCTTGCCAGGTTCTTCTTCCCAGTGAAATGGGACAGAAGCTGAGGAGTAGAATGGTGGGGTTATCGCCCCTGATGTCTCTGGTGATTGCATTAGTCCACGTGAAAATGGGTTTGAGAGTAACGGTAGTCTTGGTGTAGAGCTTGACTCTGGTTCTGTTTCTTCTGATCCCATCGCTTCCAATCTCTTCTCTGTCTGAGCTGAGTATGTTTGGTGGGCTTTCTTTGCTTATGTAGTGTGACTTTGTACTTGGAGGCTATGTGGAAGACAAAGGCAGGTGGCTCAACGGAGGAAAAGACGTGCCTTTCTAGCCTATCACTCAAGCCTGAAGTCAATATTATATTTTTTGTTTAATTTTATAGCGTATTATTTTATCTTATGAATCTTAATTATTTATTTATATAAATTTTATATAAATAAATAACTAAAATTTACGAGACAAAATAAATAACTATAAAATTAAATAGAAAATCTTGTCCCAGTAATAAGCCTGTTAGTCCTTCACAGCCAATATGCAAAACAAAGTTGAAGGTTGCAACTATCAATTGAATTACTGATTCTTAATTTTAAATTATTGATTTATTTCCTAATAATTTACTTAATTCACTGGTCTTTGGCCTAATCATGACGTTATTAATCATGTCTACATAAGCATTAATTAAACTAATCTAAAGCACAATTAATATCCTAATCCTCTTTGCTTTGAGATTAATCTAATTAATTAAACTTTGGGCCATGAGATGACCAAAGCAAGAAAGAATATATAAAGATACCATAATTGCAAGACTATGACCTCACCTGATTCCAAAGAAGCTACTCTCTTGTTAGGAATTGAAAAAAAAAACACTAAAAGCACCAAAAAGCACTTCTTTTTAGGAGCCAGCTTGGCTTTAGCAAAGTGTGGCATGCTTTTTCATCCTTTTAGAAGATTATCGAAATTGATTAGGAAACATTATTCATAATATTTGGTGCAAAAGTACTTTTTAAGTTGTAAGTAAAATTCACAATTATTATGTCAACACTCGTAAGAAATTTCGAAATTCACTAATACGACAACTTTATTCTTAATTAATAAAAAAGTTGTTTTTCGATAAATTAATATTTAAATTACGTTGCAAATATATGCTATATAAAATACGGAGTGTATATAATATAAATTTTTTGATAAATTAATAATTTAAAATTAAGTCAAATACTATTTACAAAAAATTGAGATTAATTTCATAATAATTTCTTTAAACACTTAAATATTATTTAAAAACTTAAATTCCATAATAATTTTGCAAAAAACAAAAGTAATAGAACATTGATTATGTACTAAGAAGCACGGACACGGTAAAATGGAGTCGTGTCTACATGTCAGACACGTGTCTGACATAGATACCCACAAAGAGTGCATATATATGTTCCATATTTTTTTAGAAGGGCTTATAAAGTACAAAATATGTATAAACTATCAAGATATTTGAAGTTTTAAAACACATCAATCAATATATGTCATATTATGAATTCTAAAATTTATAATATAATATATATATATACCGTGTCCGTGTCTACCAAATTTTAGAAATTGAAGTGTCTCCGTATTCGTATTTGTGTCGTGTCCGTGCTTCTTAGATTATGTAACATCTTAGAACACAGCATCTCTGTATTCCCAGCCACATATGATTATAGCTTTAGGCATTGGATGCCATCATGTGCTGTAAAATCAGCTTGGATGTTTCTTGATCCACCCATTAACCTCTAACAAAAGCAAGCTCCTCATCTTCACCAAACTCTTGACATCCTACCCATGCATCGCAATTGGAAACTTCACAACTCGTGGCGAATCCAAGTTATCCATACGGAAGTCAGCGGTGGAAATGAAAGTAAAACCTGTACAGAAGTTATCCCCAGGGAACCCCGAAGGGAACCCTGGGTGTTAGTCGAGAGTCTCTCCTTCTCTGTTCTCTCTCCCTCGATGCTCCCTTTTCGGCCGAAAGTTGATCGACTGCCCAGAAGATGATCCCCGTAACCTAATTTGGCAATGTTTATATAGGATGGATCGGGTCGGGTCAGTACAGTGAGTGATCTTTCCATTTAAAGTCCGAATACCCGCTCGCACGTCGCGACGTGCGAATTAATATTCGTCGCGA
>JANIJF010000004.1:6630075-6643078 GCA_024520955.1 Erythroxylum bequaertii | reverse complement strand
AGCTAACCAAATCTTTTATATAGATTATAACATAAGTAAAATTAATATAAAAATAAATATTAAAACATATAAAAAAGCCCAATAATATTATATGCTTCCCAAAATAAACATGAAGATGAGTTTGTGAGTATTGTGAGAATTATGTGTAAAACATAAGACAAAAAAGACTACAAAATAGATTCATTAATTGATATAAAAATTTACTAAAAAGGTACTTTTTAAAAAAGTTTCAAATTTAAGCTTCTTAAAAATTTATATTTTAGCTGTCAAAAAATTTATATCTACTAAAAAAATACTTTTCATCTTATAGCCAAATATTTATTTTCTTAAAAAAACACTTTTACCTAAAAAAAATACTTATTCATTCTCTAAAAACCCAACGAAACAGCAACTTATTCAAAATGAATGAATCAAAAGCTAGTATTTTCTCACCACCTGTCAGACTTTTATGGCAAGTGGCCCATTGGGTGCTTATGATCTCCATCCTGTTCTGTTCCAACTATTCCGTTCAGTTCAGTGTTAGAAACTCTTCCCCTCCTCGTCCAACACTTGTTCACATCCTCCTTTTAAGATCCCATTTTCTATGTAACAATGGCTCTTAAGTACACAAAAAGTTCTTTTTACCGTTTAGAACATAATCGTGTATTTTGTATGTAAACACTAATTAGTAGTTAACCAACACTACCAAGAATCAACCGTAAAAAGCATTATGTCTTCAGGGCCGTGACGATTTCTACTGTTGTTGGAATAAAAAGAGGAAACTAAATAAACAAAAACAAAAAGAGAGAATTTAAAAGGGAAGTTGTTTTGCCACTCTCCACAGTTTCCTTTTTAATGATTATACCTAATCCGTAATGTATAATCTGTCTCTTGAAAAAGCCATCTTTTGCTTTGTGTATGACCCGACGCGAACTGACCCTCTCTCTATCTTCACTTAAAGCCGCTTGATTTTCACGATCAAACGGCTCTGCAAAGTTTCAATCTTGACGCTCCTCTTCTTCTTCTCTCACTGATGAAGAAAAGCACCTCTCTTTTAATGGAGTGAATCTCTGCAAATACAAAGTTCCCAGCAACCTTTTTCTCCTTTTCTCTTCGTTTTATGTGTGAAGAAACCCTACTATTTTTCTTCCTTGAATCGACGTTGTTTCGCTTTATTTTGCGAATAAACAGAGTCTTAATCGACGCACCCATTTGAGTTTAGCACTTAAAGTTTTGAGATTTGGCTTTTGTTGTGTGAATGGAACTGGATAGCATTGATAGTCCGCCATCTTCAGATTTAACAGATGAGGATGAGATCCATCAGCTTCCTCATCCATTTGCTTCGGTTTCCAAGCCACACAATAACAGCAGCAACAACAATAATAGCAATACTGTGGCCTCAGGGATTCACACGACAAGTGTCCATGAGCTACTCGAATGTCCTGTTTGTACCAATTCCATGTACCCTCCAATCCACCAGGTTTGATCCTTTTACTAGTTTTTACATATGGTGTGGGTTTCTAATTCTTTGTTACTGTTTCGTTTTGATTCTGGGTTTTGATCCTATTTTGTGATTAATTGTTTGGCAGTCTTTTGTTGGATGCGAACTGAACTTGCTCTCGAATCATTGGTTGTTTTGAACTCAATTTATGAAGAATTAGACTGCTAGGGCTTCTTAGTTGAGATCAGAGTAGTAGAGTTTAAAAGATTTAGAAAAACTGAAAGTTTTGAAGATTAGGTTTAGTGTATTAGATCACGTAGTGTCTAAATTCTAATCCTAGTTCACAATTTAGATTCATATCCAAAATTTTCTCCTGTTACCAATTTGGGAAGGTTCATTCTTATAACCATAAAAGTCATAAGCATCAAAGATAATCTTAAAATATCATTCTAAATTGCAAAAATATAAGTCATAAACTCATCCTGAACTTATTGTATAATTATAAAGGGTATACATAAAAAGAAAAAAAGAAAAAAAACCATACGGTGTTTCTGAGAGCATCTAGTCCTCTTGATTTCAAATTAAAGGAGAACATGTTTTAAAAATATTTATCATAGTATTTATAACACCTCAACAAAACTTAATCTGAATCCTATCAACTTGGTATCAGAGCTGGTTTAATGGCTCTGAAAAATGTTGAGGGGAAGATAGAATCTGTTGAGAAGGAGGTCAAAGAATTAGTTGATGGAATGAAGGATAATATTATGAGACTCATTGGTTTGGAACGAAAGGTGGATGGGTTGGAGCAGGGGATGGCTCGTGTGATTGAGCTCATGGAGAGTTTGAAACGAGACAAAGCCAAAGGGAAGGAGATCACCGATGAAGGGGTGTCAGCTATGGGGTTGGAAGAAACTCCTTGGGAAGAGTTGTGAGTGGGAGTGAATGGGCAAAAAAATGTAGAAGATATGGGGAGAGCTGGGAGTTCCTCACCTTTGGAGGAAATGAATGGGGCTGAAAATTTTTGGAGAGGTGGTCGACATTTAGAGTTACTCGTTTTTGGAGGTGACAATCCAGAAGGGTGGATTTTTCGAGCAGGACGATTCTTTGAAATGAATCGTTTGAGCGATGTGGAGAAACTAATGACTGCGGCTGTGTGTTTTGAAGAAGATGCCTTAGCTTGGTATCGGTGGTCGGAAGTTTGACAGCCATTCTGAAATTGGGTTGATCTTAAGCAACAACTTCTTCATTGTTTTGGGTTGATACAAAGAGGAAATTTGTATGAACAATTCCTCGATATCAAACAAGAAGGCTCGCA
The DNA here is from genome assembly GCA_024520955.1 of Erythroxylum bequaertii. Classification (NCBI taxonomy): domain Eukaryota; kingdom Viridiplantae; phylum Streptophyta; class Magnoliopsida; order Malpighiales; family Erythroxylaceae; genus Erythroxylum; species Erythroxylum bequaertii. Next base: position 6,640,343 of record JANIJF010000004.1, on the reverse strand, counting down.
GGCTGAATGTCAGCGGAGGTTTGAGGTTTTATCGGCAACTTTACCGGAGTTGTCCATGGAAGTGTTAGAGAGCACATTTGTTAAGGGTTTAAGACCGGAAATTTGAGCTGAGCTTAAAGTGCTTAACCCAATTGGGCTGAGAGAAGTTATGTTAACTACCCAACATTTGGAAGACAAAAACCTTGCTTTAAGACCCTTGAGACGAAGTTCAAGTGGAGCTTGGGCAAAACCCAACAACTTGGTGGATTCAAAAGGGGGTTTGGACTAGGTAGGATTCAAAGAAAAGGGACCACCTGAAAAGCAAGAAGGAAACAGAGATACAAGGGGAATTGGGTATGGAACCTAATTTATCTCTCCAACCCACAACACTGTGAAGACAACCATGGAGATGCTGCAACGTCGATTAAGACTGACGATGACTGAGATCCAGGCATGGCGAGCCAAGGGACTTTGCTCCTATTGCAATGAAAAGTTCGGACCCGGGCATGTCTGTCAAAGGGAATTATAAATCCTTCTAATCCACGATGAAGACAAGGATTCCCTTGAGGAGCAGGTGGGCGAGGAGGACGAAGTGATGATTGAAGAAAGAGTTACTGTCAAGGTAAGAGCCACTGAAACTATTGAGCTCTCGTTAAATTTGGTTTTTGGAATTCCAACTCTTGGGACGATTAGAATGATGGGGAAGGTTGAGGGTAAAGATCTGACTGTAATGATTGATAGTGGGGCTACCCTCAATTTTATCTCGGTGCAGTTGGTGTTTGAACTAAACTTACCTCTGGAGACCACTTATAATTTTGGGATATTGATGGGGAATGGGGTCTCGGTGAAGGGCAAGGGGGTATGTTGGAGGCTTTGAGTAGAGATATAGAATTTGGAAGTAGTAGAAGATTTCTTGCTAATTCCTTTAGGCAATGTGGACGTGATTTTGGGGGTCACTTGGTTCGGAACTCTTGGCTGGACAACATCGGAATGATCCAAGCATTTGTGAGATTCAAAGTGGGAGAAGCTTCAGTGACTTTAAAAGGGGACCTTACCCTCAACAAAGCTGGGTATCCCTAAAGGCACTTACAAAGGAGATTCAGAGAGAAGGATATGGGGTAATGATAGAGTTTCATTAGATGCTCACCGAAAAGGTAGTAACACCAAAATCAGTGGCACTAGAAGGATGGGTTGCATCTCTAAAAGGTACATGTCCAAAGGTGTTCACCGAGAGGATTGGACTACCTCCAGAAAAAGCAATTGAGCATGCAATTCAGCTAGAGCCAGGGGCTGCACCAGTTAACGTGAGACCTTACAGATACCCACACTTCCAGAAAAATGAAATCGAGAGGCTGGTGCGAGAAATGTGTTCAATGGGAATTATCCAACCTTCCACTAGTCCCTTCTCCAGCCTAGTATTACTCTTCAAGAAAAATGATGGTAGTTGGAGGTTTTGCATGGACTACCGTGCTCTAAATAGAGTAACCATTCTTGACTGATTTCCAATTCTTGTCATTGGTGAACTTTTGGACGAGCTTCATGGAGCAACCACCTTCTCAAGATCTTAAGTCTGGGTACCACCAAATTCGAGTGCAAGCGACTGTAAGGTTTTAAGACAACTTCCCGCACTCATGAAGGACACTATGAGTTTCTTGTAATGTCTTTCGGTTTGTCTAATGCACCGGTCACCTTTCAGTCACTAATGAATAAGGTGTTTCAACCTTATCTCCGAAAGTTTGTTTTAGTCTTTTTTGACGATATTTTGGTGTATAGTGTTGATGAGGAGGAGCATGAACATCACCTAGAAGTAGTATTTTCAGCCTTGGCTAAGAATTGTTTATACTTGAATGCCAAGAAGTGTGTTTTCAATCAAAGGAGTAACGAGTATTTGGGCCGCTGGATTATTTCCAACAGAGTGGCAGTGGATGAAGAAAAGGTGCGAGCTATGATTGATTGGCCATCTCCAAAAACTACGGGAATTCCTTGGTTTGACAGGTTATGACTGGTGTTTCGTGGCTGGTTATGGCACTATAGCTTTACCCCTTACACAGCAGCTCAAGAAGGATGCCTTCCATTGGGATGAAACAGTTGAAGAAGCATTCGAACAACTTAAAAGGCTATGGTTGCAGTACCAGTACTTGCATTGCCTAATCTTAACCAACCTTTCATTTTGGAGACTGATGCATCGAGTTTTGGAGTAGGAGTTGTTATTATGCAACAAGGAAGGCCAATGTCATATTTCAATCAAACTTTATCAACCCGTAATAGGTTGAAACCAATTTATGAGAGAGTTAATGGCGGTTGTTCTCCCTGTGAAAAAATGTAGACACTATCTGTTGGGAAGACATTTCACTATCTTCACTGATCAAAAGAGTCTGAAGTTCCTCTTGGAGCAGAGTGTAGTACCTCAAGACTATCAAAAGTGGGTATCTAAGATAATTGGGTATGATTTTGACATCCAATTCAAATCCGAAATAGACAATAGAGCAGTAGATTCTTTATCATGCATGCCTACAGTAGTTCAACACTCCTTCACAGCCCTTACCTTGTCTAGAGTGGTAGAAGAGCAACAAATCAGATCTGAAAGAGAGAATGATTAGAAGCTAACACAGATCAAAAGAGAGTTAGAAACGGGTTCGGATGCATGGCCTAACTATGCATTGACTTATAGGTTGCTACTATACAAAGGAAGGCTAGTGATTTCCAAGACATCTCCTCTCATTCCACACCTCTTATTTGAGTATCATAATGGAGTTGTGGGAGGGCATTTCGGATTTTTGCGCACGTACAAGCGCTTAAAGTGAGAATTTTATTGGGAAGGAATGAAGGAGATGGTCAAGAGGTATGTAGCTGAAGGTTCGATTTGCCAACGAAATAAGTATCAAATGGCATTGCCAATGGGATTGTTGTAACCCCTACCAGTTCCTCAACAGATTTGGGATGATCTATCGCTCGATTTTATCGAAGGTTTACCTAAATCAGAGGGCTATACAACAATTTTGGTTGTAGTTGATTGATTGAGCAAATATGCACATTTCCTTCTCTCGAAGCATCCATATAATGCCAAGACAGTGGTTGAGTTATTCACCAAAGAAGTCGTTGCATGGTGTTACCAGGACTTTGGTTTCAGACTGCGACAAAGTTTTTCTAAGTCATTTTTGGGAAGAATTACGCCTACATCGCAGCACAACCTACCACCCTCAAATTGATGGGCAGATTGAGGTGGTAAATAGGTGTGTTGAAACTTACCTACGTTGCTTTGCCAATGAGAATCCCCGCAAATGGAGTCAGTGTTTGGCTTGGGCTGAGTATTGGTACAACAGGACTTATCACAAGTTTACAAAGATGACGCCATTCCGTGTGGTGTTATAGGAGAGATCCACCTCCATTGTTTAGATTTGGGAGTCAACAGACAAGGATGGATGATTTGGAGAGACACTTGCAGCAAAGGGATGTCATCTTAGATGAATTAAAACAGCAATTGGCACGAGCTCAAGCAAGAATGAAGAGTGAGGCTGATAGATGCAATCTGCAGTTTTCAGTAGGTGAGCATGTATTCTTAAAGCTTTGTCCTTATCGAATACGTTCTTTGTCCAAGAAGTTGAGTGAAAAATTATCCCTGAGTTTTTTTGGGCCATTTCACATCGTGGAGATGGTTGGGCAAGTAGCATATAGGCTGGATCTACCTCCACATTCAATTGTACACCCAGTTTTTCATGTGTCCCAACTTAAGAAAGCCTTGGGTACAAGCCAACACCCACAGCCACTGCCCCTTATTTGAGTCCAGAGCTGGAATGGCTAGTTGAGCCTGAACAGGTACTGCAATCAAGAAATTCTGGTGGCCAACTAGAAGTTTTAGTCAAGTGGAAGGACCAGCTGGAATTCGAGGGCACTTGGGAACTCAACGATGTGATGAAACAACAACAGTTACCTTCTTTCCACCTTGAGGAGGAATTGATAGACCTCCTATTAAGATCACTTATTCCAGAAGGGCTAAAAAGCATTGACAGGTGGCAGAATTCGAAAATGACAGATGGCAGCAATAGAATAATGTTAGTTGTAGTTTCTTTTGGCTTGTTAGTTAAAAAGGGGAATGATGGTAAGGATTGGCATACGGATATTTTGATTGTGAAGAGAGTGGCATCGGTTCCCATTTGTTTTACTTCACTGTTTCATCAACTCCTTGAATGAATTTAACCTTTTTTCTTATTTCGTTTCCTTGATTAAATATTCATTCGTGAGTTGAGAATTATTTGTTGAATCTGAATCCTATCAAATTATTTATCAAGATATTAAACTATTGAGATCTAGATGAGGTTATTCCGTCAAAACACTTAGTATTATGAAATGTCAAGTTGATTTTTTTGTTGCGCCTCAATTGGAATTTCGTTTGACTTTAATTAACCATAATAATGATAAATATAGATTAAACAACTTCATACAATCTTGAAGAAATATAAATTAAAAAATATTTCAAAATCAGAATCGAACCATCTTGGCCATACTTTTGGTAAATTAAAAGTTGTAGGTCTCTTAAATTTTATTCAAGTATCAATTTAGTTCAACATGTTAAAATTACCAAAAGCCACAACTTTCTCTGTTTAGTATTTCATACCTAACATATGTTTTAATAGCATGATAAAAAAAGAAAGGTTTCCATCTCAGCAACTGAAGTTTTGAGGAAGAGTTCGCTCTACAAAGTGACTAATTTAAACAAAATAAATAATCCCATTACCTAAATAAGGGTTTTATGAATTGGAAAGAGTTTTGGATAGATTGAATGGTTTGAAACATGAAATTTTGCTATCATGGTTATGGACTATCTTTTAGCATTTTTTGGAAATTTGGTTGGCTAATGTGATTATGAAATTGTCTACAGTGCCACAATGGTCATACGCTTTGTTCAACATGTAAAACAAGGGTGCATAACCGATGCCCCACTTGTAGACAGGAGCTTGGCGATATTAGATGTCTAGCTTTGGAGAAAGTTGCTGAGTCACTTGAGTTGCCTTGCAAGTACATGATGCTTGGATGTCCGGAGATTTTTCCTTACTACAGCAAACTCAAACATGAGGGTTTATGTAACTTCAGACCATACAACTGTCCATATGCTGGATCGGAATGTGCTGTTACTGGTGATATCCCTTTCCTTGTTGCTCATCTACGGGATGATCACAAGGTGGACATGCATTCGGGCTGTACTTTTAACCATCGATATGTGAAGTCCAATCCCCGTGAAGTTGAAAATGCTACATGGATGTTAACAGTAAGTTTATTGAATAAAACAGCAAGTTTTGTCATGGATTTCCAGGTTGTAAGATCATGCAAAGTGTTATCCATAATAGATCTAGTCATGTGATTAGCATTTGAATCGTGTTCAGGATTCATCAGTTTTGGGATGTTACATAGAACAGAATTGATGCCTACTTATCACAATGGTGATGATAGCTTTTATAACTTACCAGCTATTACTAAATAGTATTGCTGGCAAACAATGTTGGAAATGGTAAGATATCATGATCCGAAGTGCTTTTTGTTGACCACCTGCCTAGTCCTCGGAAATGCATTCAAGTATGCCTTTGTCCACAAAAACTGGCAGAGATAAATTAATCCATTGAGGATTTCATGATCTAGACAAAATTGGATTTCGTTTAGTCTTATTGTTAAATTTCAATGTTCATTATTCCATTCATAAGTGATAGCTTTGCATTTAATTATGTGCATCAGCTGTCGTAATTCTCTGTTTCTTGTAGTAATACAGGTGCTTCTTCCAGTTTAGCACTGAACTATGTTTTTGATTCAACTTGTTTAGGTTTTCCACTGTTTTGGTCAATACTTCTGCCTCCATTTTGAAGCTTTCCAGTTGGGAATGGCCCCTGTTTATATTGCATTTCTCAGATTTATGGGCGATGAGACAGAAGCGAGGAACTACGGTTACAGTCTGGAGGTTGGTGGATATGGGCGGAAACTCATCTGGGAAGGCACCCCAAGAAGCATAAGAGATAGTCATAGAAAAGTTAGGGACAGCCATGATGGCCTCATAATACAGCGTAACATGGCACTGTTCTTCTCTGGAGGGGATAGGAAAGAGTTAAAACTGCGAGTTACGGGGAGGATATGGAAAGAACAGCAGAACCCTGAAGGTGGGGCTTGCATACCGAATCTCTGTGGTTAGAGCTGATTATCTCTGTCTCTGTCTCTCTCATTCTTGCTCTACGTGTGTGCTGTGTTTCTTGTAAGTGGTAATACTGTAATCAGATGGAAGATGATTTTGAGGACCTTTATGTTTGATACTGGCGGCCTAAAGCTTAATGAATTCTCAATGAAATTCCTCCGTCTGCATCAATCACTCTCTCATTGTATACATGATGTATGTTAATTCCAATAGTCGAGCATAAATTGTAGATGGACTATATTGTGGTGTATATTGATTTCTTTCTGATCTCCATTTGCAGCCAAATGTAGACAATTATCCATAGAAGCTGTATGTCATTGAAGAGAATTAAAGTGTAATCATCCAAACCGAAGCATGTTGATGATATAAGGATGTTAATGTTGGAAAATTCATTTTGTTTTCATATGTTTGCATAGAACAACCTATAAACAAGTCTTAATTCTACACTTTAGAATGCTGAATAGGCCTCCTTGAACACTTGACGAATAACGAGTAACACTGACCATGGACCAATGAACCTTGTGAATGACAATCTGGCATCGTTTAAGAGCTTCAAAATGGAAGAAGTGTGTAAATAGTAACCTGATAATTAAACTACTCATCTTTATTCTCGGAGGATTTATGCCGCAACTGGAGCCAGTTTGGCAGAGGATGCCACTGCTTCCTTGGTCCACTTCAAAGGGAATTCTAGCTAGTTCCTCCTGCTCTAGCTTTCGGCCCTAGTACTGGCACGCTAGGATATCAGTATCTGTAACAACTTTCCACCGAATGTCGATCGCCTTTTGAACTAATCAAACCAAGCAATAAAATGCTTCCCTGATAAGAGCATGTGTCGAATGCTTTGTATCTTTAGAATAACATCGTCCTATGCTTTATTACTGTTTTCTGCCAGTTCCTTATTACATCCAAAACTGTTAAGTAGTTGCTAATTGTTGTTTACGTTATATACAAAGCGAATTTGTGTTTTCAATGGGAGACAGAATCAGCAGTCATCTTATTGTTTGTTCTTTTCAGACGCATTAAAGCAAAGAGGAATTGTGATATGAGGCTAAATCTACTCAAACTTTGGAAATGTGGTCATGACTAAAAGTCAAGAACATTAGAGAGCTAAATGTTTACACACAGAGATCCTGTTTTCCAGTGCAATTATTCTCCGTTCATGACGAAAAACATCAAGCCTTCTAACTGTTCCATCAAAAAGCATCATACTAATTGTCATGAAAGAATGGGAATTTGCAAACAAATAAAAAGAGGAATTCCTCGAAACCTCGTAAACAAGTTCTCAGCCCTGCCTTACATGCATATGTACACTATATATTCGTTGACATATACCCATGTTTAAGACATAATTTAGCACTTCACGGCAGAGATCTGGCAGTCTCATCAAGGTGACGATCCATGATATGAGATACAGTTTCAAGGAATGCAGCCTCGCTTGAACCCGGGAGCACAGAATCCTTAGCCTCTTGGATTATCTCCTCAATCAGGGATTCTTTCTTCAAGGTTTCTCGGCACATTATGCTTCCAATGGCAAAAGGGGTCAGCCCCCTTTCAACACCTTTCTTCAAAAGCATGGTGGAGATGCGAAGTGTGCGTGCACATTCAACTGATAACTGCCATCCATAAAACTTCAGAAGGGATATGTCTGCCTCAGCATCCAGTGATTTTATGTAGTCAACAGTCTCTAAGTCAAAAGGTTGACGAGCTTGGGGCCAATAAAGCCAATCAAAATTGCAATCTTCAAACTGCAACAAAAATTCAATGTTGATAATGAGACATGAATGATGATATTAGCAATGGAGTTTAAACCACAAATTGCTGTCGGAGAGATGAAATCAAAACAGAGAAATATTAACAAAAACTGTATAGAGAAATCAAACGCCAAAGGACAAGAAGTTGCATTGACTTGCGGGAAAAATTACTCAAGGAAACAACACTTACACTTTCTGGCAAGCAGTATCCATGGTCAATTGGAATCAACACGGTCTGGCCACTTTCTGCATCTTTACTCAGTAAGATGTTCCCAGCATGCCTATCTGCATTTGCCATCCGTATATCCAGTACAGCAATTTTATGAACTTCCTTCATTGGAAAGGCACCAGGACCCATATCCTCGCAACTTCCACTGTTCTCCATAAACGTCTGCAAGGATCCAATCTTGGTGCTTATATCCCCCGAGTAATTAAATCGTTTATGCAAGCACTTGACCATAACTGTGGGTGGTACCCCAGCAAAGCCCTTCTCAGCACAGAACGGGGACCTGCGTCCCCTCTTTGGATGATCCAAAATGTAAGCTGCAACTTCCCTGAGAGCCCCTTCTCCAACTCTTGTGCCCTTTTTCAGCCCTTCACCATCATGAGATACCGGTAGGCCATTAGGATTATTTACGGCATTTGGCTCCTCATCAATGGGCTTGAAAACAGAAACAAATCTCTGTCCCTGTGAATCCTGCATGAAGTAAGTCCCTCCTGTACCTTCCATAGACCTAATCGGGTCATTCCTGCTATCTAACCCATCAAATGTAGAATTAATCATGTCCCAAACTTCAGAGGGAAGAATAATTTTGGGGTTGACAACAATTGGCTCCAACAAAAAATCCGTGTAAGTAGGCTTTCTTGGAAAAAAATTTCTGCAAACTTCAAAGCTTGACCTATCGTTATCGTCAGCACCAGCATCATACCGTCTCCTACCTGTGTCTCGATCGCTCATTCGTGGGACCTCAATGGACAACTCTAAGTTTTTCTCCACAGGCCTTGCCCGGACCTTCACAGATTTCCTTACTAACAAACGTATTGCAGCGTCATGACGATATTTACAAATGTCATCAATGAGCCATTGATCCTCAAGTGGTTTCCCATCACAAATCACTTCTTGCTCATCAAGATCATAAAACTTCTTCTCCTTCTTCGCAATTTGTTGCTTCACATACCCAACATCCCTCCCCCTCTCTACACAGAACGAAAACTCTTTCCCGCTCACAGTCCTAACTTTTATAACCTGAAGATCAGACAGCCTAAGAACCAAATGCAGAACATTCCCATCACCAATGCCATAATCACGGACAAGAGAGTTGCTCCTCGACAACTCCCGCCCTCCACAAACCAGTTTTTGGTTCTTTACAACAAACCCTTTACATGATTGAATCCGTAGCTTCACGGATTCAATAGAGTCAGACTCCAAAACACACATGGGCATCATAGACCCCCCAACTGATAGATTCACCATAATGAACTCCTCAGAGAACACACCAGGTTGGGCCTTGCCATAATCAGACGGCAAAGCAGGATCATTCTGAATGGGAGTGAGAGCAACACCAGCAATAGACATTTTCCTTTTCTTTTAAGCTATTCCCCCTCTCCCTCTCGCACAAATTATTTCAGTTACAACATCAACACTATACAAATAAAAAACATCACTCTATATTCTTGTACTCCACTTTAACAGCCATCTAATCAAAACCTCATAATGATCAAGTAAAACCCTAAAGTACAAACCAAACCGACCTGTACAAAAACCCTAGAAAAGCAAAACTCCGATAAATCGGAGCCGAAGCTAAAGCGAATCAGGGCCAAAATGATCGTTTAAAGGAGAGATCGAAATAGCGGAATCAAAAAATTGAAAAAAGAAAAAAAGAAGCAAATTATCGACGAAGTCTGAGAAAAGAAGCAACGATTTGGAGGATTAAGCGCATAGAAAAATTAAATGTACACAAAAGGATTCTTACCGAAAGGGTTGGAAGAACCGAAGAGGATTAGCAGAAGTAAGCGAGAACTAAAAAATCAAATCTACTTTTAGTAAAATTCATGTTATCCAATAACCAATCCCTACGCTTAACAAACAACATCGTCTCCGAGAGAGAGAATCGGGCAAAGAAGAATACGTGTAGAGCGAAAATGCCTTGTTCTTCACGGGAAGATCGTTGCTATGTAGTTTTTGTTGACTCTTAAAACAAAATGTCCAACCTCGGAACCTTCGTCTTGGTTTCGTATTTAATACAATATATATATATATTCCCTTTTTAAGAAAATTATTACTGTTCATACTCTGGGTTAGGTATTAGTATTACATTACATAGCCCATCTTAAAAATCTATTGATGTGTTTGTTGAATGACT
>JANIJF010000004.1:6479779-6492054 GCA_024520955.1 Erythroxylum bequaertii | reverse complement strand
TTTCCAATGGAGAAAGATACAAGGACTTGTTTATTTACCTTGATTTCCCCCATGTCATTCAGCCATTGTAGCCTATAAGGCCTAGGGTGTTTCAAGCACTCCAACCCTAGTTTTTTCACCATCAATGTATTAGCCACATTAGTGCAGCTCCCCCCATCACTGATCAGGTTGCAAATCTTCTCATTCACTAGGCATCTAGATTGAAATATATTTTCCCTTTGCTCAATTCCATCTTCCTTCACTTGAGCATTCAAAACTTGCCTAGTAACAAGTAATTCACCCCTAGGTGCATCCTTAACTTCCACATCAGAACAATCTTCCAACTCAGGCATGCAAGCCAAATCATCTTCTTCCTCCTCAGACACAACATCTCCTCCTCTCACAAACATTGTTTTCTTGTTTGGGCATGGAGAAGCAATATGACCAACACCAAGACATTTAAAACATTTAATAGTCCTATGCTTTTAAGAATTAGAACTAGAAGAACTAGTAGTTTTAAAAGTACCTTTTGGATCCACCTTCTTCTTCTCTTCCTTTGACTTGTCTTTGCTCTTATCATCCTTCTTGGACCATTTACAGTTCCAATCTGTAGTAGAGTTTGGGTAAGAAGCTTTACTGGAGCTTTTGCACTTGAGCTGCCTCTCCACCTTTATGCCCATATTCACCATCTCCTCTAACTCCACATAATGGTGCAATTCAATAACATTGGCAATGTAACATACCGTTACCCATATGAGGGCTAGAATTGTGAATTTTGAGAAATTAGGAAAATGCACACCATGCATAATTAATTGTGACATGCACATTTTTGCACGTTCATATGATTATACATGCATTCTTTGATATTTCTGAGTACAATTGAGTTGTTAAATATGATTAAAATGTGTTTTGGCAATTTTGGTATTATTTAAGATTTTTGGCATTTTTGGTGAAATTTAGAAAATAATATATTGATTTATTGGCCAATTATAGTGTGACATATGGACTGGTTAAATTGTGATAAGTGGCAGACTTGGTTGAGTGCCATGTGGCAGTATTAAATAGTGACAAATGGGAGACATGCAGAAAGCCACGTAGTTCATTGTTTAGTAAACCCATTTTTGCAGCTCTCTCATTTCCTCTGTTGCTTGTTTCTTCTCCGAAAACACTGTTTGTTTATTCTATATTCTGTACGTTTGATTCACTCTCATTGCTGGAAATAGAAGTTGAAACAAGTAAGTAGTTTTGCTGATGTTTAGTTTCTGGTGTAGAAATGTACATGCATGCATAAGTTCATGAAGTGTGATTTTGGTGTTGAGTAACCTGTATGATGGATTTGTGAAATAGGCATCGTCCAGAAAATGTTGAAATAGTTTTTGTTGTTACATTGAAATGGATGATGTTAAAGTGCAGGAAATTAAAGTAGGATGAAAATGATACAGAAGTCTATGAGAATCGATGGATATGCACATACTCTGTCATGGTTTGGAGAAAACCGAAGATGAGTTGATGTCTGCATTTATCTGTTGAGTATCAGTAAAAATGAATTTAGATGTTTAAGTGTGAATCTTGAATTTTGATCTTATGTGAATGATTTGAACAGAATTAGGAGTTAAATGAAGGGAAGTTTTAGAGAATGTTTTGAGTATAGAAGTGTAAAATGGTAGTGAGAGAAAGTGAAATCTGGGTTTTAAAAAAATCTGGAAAGTGGGGAAGACGAGTCTTCACCGTGACCAACCTTGTTCGCCGTGGCTAAATCATTTTAATTCACCGCGGCAAACTCTTGAGTTTGTCGCGACGATCTTTGCAAAAATCCCCAAGAAAATCTGGCCTTTGGAGTGTTCGCCGCGACCATTATTATGTTCTCGCCGCGGCGAGGTCCCCCCTTGATAACTTGAACATAATCTCAAAACTCTATCCGAACGAAGAAATTCATTCTCCTTTACACATAGGGTCACATATGATTCCTACTTCAGTTGACAAACTTACACTAGACTACTATTTCAGTGAGAATTCTAATCTATTAACACTATTTCAACTAGAAAACTAGGTACATCATGAAACAATATCAAACATGTTTTAGGTTTAATAATTAAGCAATGTTTAGCTCAATTACAATTAAACAAAAAAATAGAATACTGGATAAGCCTAAACTATCAAAATTAACCCTAATTTTATGGGCTTATGTCTTCAAATATTCTCAAACTTTGGTACTTGTAATTGGTCTAATAGGCACATGTAGTGAATTTCTTGATTGGGTATTTGTGCTTGCATCATTTCTACTCTTTACTTTCAATTTCACAAAAGTTATTCGAATACTTTGTTTAAAACTTGAAACTGCTTTCACAAGGATGAATGTCTCAATCATAAGAATGCTGTCTAAATGTTAGACGTGATTTGTGGTAAGGACATTCCTTGATCTGCCTAATTGTCTTCTCTATTTTTGGTTCTTTCTAGATTGTTCATTTTAGATCTTTGGAAAAGCCAAAGGAGGATGATTTCTGTTTGGAGTTGTGAGTAACCCTACAGAAACATTACTTTATTTTGCGAGCTTAATTATTTTGTTAGACATTCATGATCTCTCTTGTTGAATATCAAGGTCAAAGCAGCATACGTATGATGATGTGGTGGAAAGAGTGGCTAAACAAATTGGTTTGGATGATCCATCCAAAATTAGATTAACTTCTCACAACTGCTACTCTCAACAGCCTAAGCCGCAACCAATTAAATATAGAGGGGTAGATCATTTGTCAGATATGTTGATACACTACAATCAGGTAGTTGTCACATCATTCAGGGCTGTTATTTTGTTATTGTGCTTGTAGATTCTTATGCAATGTCCAATTCTCTGTTTTCTTTTTTGTAGACATGTGATATCTTGTATTATGAAGTGCTGGACATTCCTCTTCCAGAGTTGCAAGGTTTGAAAAATCTAAAAGTTGCTTTCCATCCTGCTACTAAAGATGAAGTGAGTTTGAAATCTTAACCGTAGCTTTTGTATATATATATATATATATCATTTTTGAGCCTTTTTTTTCCTGACCTGGTTTTAATTATTTCAGGTTGTAATTCATAATATACGATTGCCCAAGCAGAGCACCGTGGGGGATGTTATTAATGAACTTAAAACAAAAGTATTACCATTCCACCTCTAACGTTATTGACTTCCAGTACATGTATAGAAGCACCAAATTTTTTGCATGCTTGACCTAAAAAGTGACTTTTGTACATTATCCTATGATTTTTGAGTAGTTCTTATGCTTCCCTTGGTGATTTATATCTAGGTTCATTGCAAAAAATATTTCTTAGATTATGACATCTACATTGTTTCTATTTGTAGCTTCTGTACGAGATAATCATTTATCTCTGTCAACTTCTGGAAAACTTAACGATACCTGTTTTTTGTTGGATTAGGTGGATTTGTCTCATCCAAATGCAGAACTTCGACTCCTTGAAGTTTTCTACCACAAGATTTACAAGGTAAAGGCTTCATATTCCTTGCACATGTTTGCTGAGATACTATGTGCCAATCAATGCTATAATTAATTTTTGTACGATGCTTTAGCTTTTCAGCATTAAGTTGCAGCATTTACATTTTCATGGCTTTAATGCTATATTCTCCATGCCTTCTTTGCAGATCTTTCCACCTAATGAAAAAATTGAGAATATAAATGACCAGTACTGGACATTAAGGGCAGAAGAGGCAAGCCTTTACTATGTGTTTTTGAGATAAAAAATTTCCGTGCTTTTGGTAAATCATGTTTTCTTTCTTTATTTTGCTTGTAAAGAGTTACTAATCTTCTGCGAACGTATGCCAGTATGTAATTGATGCTTCTAACTGGCTTAAATTTCGCCACAAGCATGAAGATAAACTGTCTTTCTTGTTTAATGATTTTAAACCAAGATGCAGAATTTTTTCTATGGTTAGCTACTTACTAAATATGGAGAAACTGGAGTAGTACCTGACTGTGCATGCATTCCCTATTCTCTGTATTATTCAGTCAAAACTAATGTCTTTCTTTATCTCCAGATCCCCGAGGAAGAGAAAAATCTTGGTCCCAATGATCGCTTAATTCATGTTTACCACTTCATTAAGGAGTCTGCCCAGAACCAAATGGTATCTGAATGGACGAATCCATAATCTTTTTTCCAGTTTGTAGCTATTAGTTGCTGGAGAATGGCAGTTAAAAATTGAATGTAGAAGTTTGCTACTCTTACATGCTTTTGCTTTGTGTCTTGGACAGCAAGTACAAAATTTTGGGGAGCCATTTTTCTTGGTTATCCGTGAAGGTGAAACGTTGGCTGAAATAAAATTGCGTATACAAAAGAAACTTCAGGTTCCTGATGAAGAATATGCTAAGGTAACTTCCCTCCTGCAATTGTACCACCCTTTACCTCTGCCATAAATGGAGAAACAAGCATCACAGGTGACAGAATGAATAAAGGGAGGAGCCACAAGATTGTTCTGCTATCTGCATTAAGACTGGCTAATTATGATAGTGTGTAGATTGGGTTTCCTTGTTGCATTATGAAGCAATTCTGATGCATGACTTCTTGTCTTTATTCTTGGTGGTCAGTGGAAATTTGCATTCCTTTCACTGGGTCGTCCAGAGTACTTGCAGGATTCTGATATTGTCTTCACCCGTTTTCAGGTTCTTCAATCAGTACCTTTTTTTCCATGTATTTATTTTCTCCTTGAATATTTGTTGACTTTGGGTGGTAAATGTTTTGATACATGTATTCAGAGACGAGAGATCTATGGTGCTTGGGAGCAGTACCTTGGTTTGGAGCATTCTGATAATACCCCCAAGAGGTCTTATGCTGTAAACCAGGTTTGTGTCGCATGCTTCTTATGCATGAGCACTGAGTTTGACAACCAAAACTTTACAAAAATTGTTGATGCGTACTTGTATATGATGGCAGGGGCCAGATACCCGATTTGCACATGGATATAAATTTGTAATTGATCAGTTTTAAAATTTTGCAGAACCGTCATTCTTTTGAGAAGCCAGTTAGAATATACAATTAGGAAAGCTGATGATGAGCCTTAAACCCAGTAAACTGAAGTGTTTTTGCTACCAGAGTATGGTGGAAATGAAAATGGTGTGGACGAATGGACAAATTTGAAGGAAGAAGTGATGGTAGGTTTTGATGGTTGGTTTGTAGGTTGTCTTTCCCCTTGTGATGCGAGATGGGGAGGAGAGGAGGTGATTCGCAGTTCCTTACACCTCTCATGTTCGGAGACTGGTAGCTTTTGATATCAAAATAATATAAAGTCAACACAGCTTCATTGTAATTTAGAGATTTTGGCTAGCAATTATGTATACTGGGTATAGGTGGATGCGTTTGATATTTTCAATTCTTTGCCATTATATTTTTCATTTTTGTCTTCTTTCCGGGATGGCTTCTGTAAAATGATTGGCTTGATTTAGATTCTTGTAATTGAAATTCTACTGCTTTGCAGTCCAAAATGGATTTGCTTAGGTAATGATAGTACGTTTATCTTTGTGTTCTTATTTGTTTAGCCGATACGATTTAAATGCCCCCCAGAAGAGTGTTTTTTAATAACCAGAAATCCTGAGAAAAAAGAGTGCAGAGACAATGAAGGGAATGAGAAATAGAGCTTTTAAAACGGAATTACGCGCTTTACAGCCATTCTTCAACAAATGTGGTCAACTTCAGAATTTTTAACCGTCTATAAGCATTGATCATTTTTATGTCATCCATACGTACAGCAACAAAAATAAGTTATTGGCTTAGGTCTTGCAACGGCTAGACAGACATGATGTTGAGAACTAATTTCGGGATTGTCATGTTTAGGCTGATTGATAGTCAGATATAGCAGTGTTTGGAGTTTCGTACCGTTCCGGCCGGTACCGGCCGGAAAACGGTACCGGAACGGTCCTAAAAATACCGGAGATGAATTCCGGTCAGTACCGGCCGGTACCGGCCGGTATTACAAATACCGGATGATTCCGGGGTCGTTCTGTAAAAAATAAAATTTCGAGGACTATTTTGTAAATAAAAAAAATTAAACCTAAATTTATCTTACCCTCCCCCCCGGCGTCCACTGTCGACTCCTCACTCCTCTCTCATCGTCTTCTTCAGTTCCTCTCCCTTCCACCGTCTCCACTCCCGGCGCCTCCGGTCTGCCTCGCCGCCTGCCTCGCCTCGCCTCCAGCGTCCGGGCTTCTCCTCCTCGCCTCGCCTCGCCTCGCCTCGCCTTGCCTCCGTCCGGCCTCAACACCGTGACCCACTGACCCGACGTTGACCCAGATTTGGTGAAGACCGATTGAAATTTTTTTTGGTTTAATTTTTCATGGCAATTCAAATTTATGGTTGTTTGATTGTGTTGGTTGTTGGATGATGGTGGATTTGGGGTTAAAAATTGATGTTGTTGTGTTGGATTTGAGAGAAATTTTGAGGTTGATTTCGGTGATGGATTTGGGAAAAATTCAAAATTGTGAAATTGATTTTTAAATAGAAGTTGACGACACGAGAGACATTGTTATATATAAAACCAAAACTATAAGACTATAAGAGAATTGCCGATAATTTTTAAAAGTTAAGAGATAGTAATATAGTATACGTTAATGAATTAAACCTGATGTACTCATGTACCAAAAAAAAAAGAATTAAACCTACAAAGAGTCTAATATATTTAATCCTGAATAATTTATGGAATATCATGGAAATTTAATCTATATAAATTTAATAATTTTGAAAATCACAAAGAAAAAAAACAGTCCAATGCATAACTAATAAATTATACAAAATTTTTATGAATAATATAGAAATAATTTCAGTGACTATCATTTTGATGATTTTTAATGTTATTAATTAAGGTTAATATTATCTAAATTAATTATGAATATCAACAAATAATTTATGATATATAAGAATAATTTAAAGAATATTAGTTGTGATAATTATAAAGGTTACCAAAATGATAATTCTCTAAATTTTAGAATAAAATTGATATTATTTTAATAATATTTAAAAAATTAATATTATTTAAATTATCAGTTTATATCATAAATTATTTGACCATAAATTATTACTTATTTGAGTACAATAACAGATGATGTGAAAGGTAATTTAAGTAATACTAATTATAATGAACATAAAAACTCGGATTGTCAAGTATTCATATTGTTAAAAGAAACGATTTTCATATTACAACTTCAGTATTCGCGAAGAAATCTAAGCCCTTTAGTATAAGTTCTTGCTAGCTTCTCTATATTTGTAATCATAACGAACTTATTTCAAAAAGCAGTTGATTGACGTTGATAGAGAGAGGGAGAGGAGAGAATGTTGTTGATTAGTGATTTTTCAAGAAGAGATGAGGGGAATGGTGATTGCCCACCACCAACAGCCATCTTCCCTCACCGGCATAACCCATTTCAAGAAGCTAACACCTTTCAACCACCGTCCAACCGTCGCCCGCCATCTCGTTTCCTTCAATTCGCTCCCGCACTCACATTATCACCCTTCTTATCCTTCCCAATACAATCAACGTTAGACTAGTTCCATGGCATACTCAAGATCTTCCTTTGCTGTTTCCTTGTGCCTCGCACTTTTTCTATTGAGATGTAACATTCTCGCCTTCGGTGATGGCGCCGATTACTTCACTAGGCCAATCAATGAAGGGTTTGAGGGCTTTGTAGCCGGAGAAGAAGGAGGTGCACTCTTAACGTTGCCCTTTACGGAGATAAGAAATTAAACTGAAGGTGATAATGGTGACCTGAGTGGTGGTGAAGCATTTGCAGAAATATCAGAGCCTTGTAAAACCAATATTAATGGTATTTTTCCTCCTCCCTACAAGGACATAACAAATATCGTCTGCAAGACGATTTGGAATTCGTATATTTTGAGGGTTAGTCTTATACTCAGGTTTTTTTGTTACATGAAAATATGAGGTCTTTTAGCTTTAAAAAATGTTATTAAATTTATGAGATAGATAAAAAAAAAAAAGATGGGATGGCTTTAGGCATTAAAATGCTTATGTAACTCAGAATAGTTACCTTCTAATGGATCGCTCAACGACCTCTTGTGCAGTATCACAAGGGAGAAGAGAATTTGGTGACATTCATACTATCTGCTGTGTACACCACAGGATGGGTAGGAATTGGGTTTTCAAAAGATGGAAGGATGGTTGGTTCTAGTGCGGTGGTGGGTTGGTTTAGCGAGCAAGGTCTTCCCAGAATCAAGCAATACTATGTTAAAGGTACTAGTCCCTCACAAGTCATTGTGGATTCTGGAGAACTGGACCTCACCAAAGCTCCACCTGTAGTTGCACTTAGTGGGGCTACCATTTACATGGCTTTTCAAGCCAAGTTCCAACACCCGATGAGAAAACACCCACTTCTGTTCGCTTGTGGAACCTCGTACCCGAATCACTATCACTTAACAAAACACGATGACAAGACTGTTCTAATGTTCGACTTCTCAGCAGGTATGCCCACTTTCTGCCTGTCCTTTATTTATGCACTACAAAATCATTGTTTTCTTCGCGAGAATGCATAGAATGAAAGGGGTTTTAACGTTCCCAAGGTTCCGCAACTGCTGTAAACTTCAACCATGAAGAGATGAAAAGGAATCATGGTATATTGGCTGTTCTCGCATGGGGAGGACTACTCCCCGTTGGGGGCATTATAGCAAGATACATGAGGCATAAGGACCCTCTTTGGTACTATCTACACACAGGATTTCAAGTTACAGGATTTGTGGCCAGTCTCGCAGCTGTAATTGTTGGACAGCAAATGTATGCCAAAATCAACTCTGACGTATCGTTTCATAGAAGGATTGGAATCTTTGTGCTTTGACTTAGTATTCTTCAGATATGGCCACTATAACATATACGAATACACTGACTTCATAAGAGTTTAGCCTCATTGTGTCTGAAAAAGAACATGTTCAGGTATTGGCATTCTTTCTACGACCTAATAAGGATGCCAAGATTCGGAAGTACTGGAACACGTATCATGGCTGGTTTGGAAGGATTGCCCTCTTCTTTGGAGCTTGTAACGCTACGTGGGGAATACATATGGCGTCTGCAGGGATTGTATGGAAGGCGATCTTTGCACTTCAGATGACTGTGATTTTGGTCATAGTAGTTGTTCTAGAAATATTGTTGCGGATCAAATGATTAGAGAACAGTAAACTAGAGCCAATTTTCCAATAGAATTCAACTCGATGGTCAATCAAATTTTGGGTACACTTAAAAAGGAATAGGTTAATGGAGTTCTCTGGCCAGAGTACACGATTGTAGAGTAGCCATACCAATACAGGTAGCTAAATGATTATTTTCTTGATGTTTTACCTTCTTTTTTATTTCTACCCGGAAGTTATTTATGTGAAAGATGTTTGAACTTTAGATAGGACTTGCACTGTAAGTCTGAAGTTCAAAAAAAATGTACTAATATAGCAAAATCGACTATAATGCCGTTTCCATTGTCTTGAAATAAAGAACAAGAAACTTCAATGTTATCAGTAGTGAATGACATTTTCTTATTGAAACACATAAGATTTTAACACGCAACGAAAGAATATTGAACAAGTCCCTAATCTTAAAGGTCCTGCGAAGCGCTAATTTGGTGGAGCAGCGAAATTGTTAATAGAATGGATTTGGAGGCAGAAGTAAGAAAATCAGGACACAGAACAGACACATAGAGAGGAGAACCCGAGCAAATCCCGTGCGATCTCCCCTCAAAACACAAAAATGGTGATTTTTATTAAAAATCTGAGTGACCTCCCATACAAGCATGACAAAGTTCAGTCGACCACTTTGGAAGCAGAAACGAAAAAGCAGGAACTCAGAACACAGAAAGAGGAGAACCTTTGCGATCTCCCCTCTAAACACGAAAATGGTAATTTTTATTAAGAATATGAGTGACCTCCCCCACAAGAATACCCAAGGTCCTACGCAAGGACTCGAAACAAATGAGCACTTCCTCATGGCGTCCTCAGCTGCCATTCCGTCCTGACCGATTGTTCTCAGGTTCCTAAAGAAATTTCAAAACAGAAAAGGAGGTTAAACTTAAAAGCCGGTTGGAACTTAAGTAACAAAAAAAGAAAAAGAGAGATCTGAGCAGAACTGTTTAACTTTGATCAAATCTAGATAGCCAAGATTTTAAAGACACTCCGTCAGTAATCTTTAATATCACCAAGATCTCATAGAGTCAAGATGAACTAGCAAAAATCTTAGCATTGCTCAATATTAAG
The DNA here is from genome assembly GCA_024520955.1 of Erythroxylum bequaertii. NCBI lineage: Eukaryota > Viridiplantae > Streptophyta > Magnoliopsida > Malpighiales > Erythroxylaceae > Erythroxylum > Erythroxylum bequaertii. The sequence goes on along the minus strand of JANIJF010000004.1, from coordinate 6,481,851 downwards.
ATGATTAATATGGCATCCGTAAGATAAGCTACTTTTCACCTCAAACAAAGAACCGTTGAAGAAGAAGAAAGAAGAATCCAGACGTTTCCGAAATCTGATGAGATTACGGGATCTAGTGTAGTCCCATACCAAAGATTACACCAAGAATGCTTCATTTTCTCTTCTTCTGCATCCGTCTGCACATCTTTCATTGTCGATGATTTGCTAGGCTGTCGGTTGCCACATTCATCTGTTCGCCGTACTCGGACTTCTCCGGCGGATCAAAGAAACGTCATCCCTAAGAACTCTTCGTCTCTATTTTTATCTGATCGCAAAGACTAAAGCGCAATCAAGTGAAACGAAAATTTAAGGTAGAAGTACCGTAGTAACCAAATATTCCCTCTCAAGAGGTGGATATATAGTGTTTCAGCGTGCAGTTTTTACGTTGTAGGTACAGCGACCTCGTTTCGCGGCAGTTGCCATAGAGAGGATACGCTGTCGTTTGGACTCTCTCTTTTGACAATTTGCTCTTTTTTTTTTTAACTTCTACTCATTATTAAACAATAATTTATTACATTCATTAAGTTTTTATAATTAAAAATAACTCAATTTTTTTATAAATAATTTATCAGATAAAATGACATCATTTTAGTTTTATTTAACTGAATCGTTTAAATTATAAAATTTGATTTTAAAATTTTAAATTTCAAAATTTTAAATATAAGAAAGTTGATATTATCAAATAGAAAATAAATTTTTTATAAGTTCATAGTTAATTCAGGATTGATACATTTTTAAAAATTAATAATTAAATATAAAAAAGTTTATAACTTTTAAAATTTATAATTAAATATGAAAAAATTATAACTTCTAGAATTTAGAGGATGAAGTGAAAAGTGATTAAACCCTAAATAACATCGTTTAAAGAGGACGAGGGTTTAAAGCAATGAAGTGGATTTTGTACCGTTCCGGTTGGTACTGACCGAAAAATGGTACGAAAAGGACATAAAAGTTTCGGGATTGAATTCTGATCGGTATCGGCCAATTTCGGTCGGTGCCAGCCGGTACCGTCAATACCGGTTATTTTCGGGGGCGTTCCGCAAAAAAAAAAGTCCAGGGACCAATTTGCAAATAAAGAAACTTCAACCCTAATTTTATCTAATCTACCCCGACTCTCCCTCTCTCTTCGTCTTCTTCTCTCCTCGCTGACTCTCCCTTCTGTCGTCCCGACTCCCGCGTGTGGCGTCTCCGGCCTGCCTCGCCTCGCCGCTAGCCTTCAACCTTCGTCCACGCCCGAAGACGTCCACTGCCCACCGTCTTCGCCTCACCGCACACCGCACGCCCGATGGCCTCCTGGCGCACACCGTCCAGCCTTCTCGCACACACTGCACACCGTCTTCGTCCTCGTCGCGCACACCGTCCGGCCTTCTTCACCGCACACCGTCCGGCCTTCTCCTTCGTCCTTTGGTGAAGACCGATTGATTTTTGAATTTTGTTTAATTTTTCATGGCATTTTGAAATTTATGATTGTTTGATTGTGTTGATTTGGTTGTTAGATTATGGTGGATTTGAGATGAAAAAATGGTGTTATTGTGTTGGATTTGGGGGAAAGTTTGGTAGTGGCTTTCGATGGACAATGACAAATCCGAATGGATTTGGGCAAAAATTGGGCAGTGGATTTCGGTTGGATTGGAAATTGTTGGGGTTTGAGTGTTGTTGATTTCAGTTCAACCGAAATTGTGAGTTGTAATTTTTGTGATTTGTGAGTTATTAAATTAAATTGAAATTGGAAGTTTGAAATTGAATTTTGGAAATGGATTTTAGCAAATTGCATTTTGGAATTGGAAATTGGAAGTGAATTGGAAATTAAATGTGGAATTGGAATTGGATTTTGAAATTGAATTGAAAATTAAATTTGGAATTGGAATTGGAATTGAATTTTTGAATTAGATTGGAAATAAAATTTAGAATTGGGATTGGAATTGGATTGTAAATTAAATTTGGAATTGGAATAGAATTTTGGCATTTTGCAATTTGGAAATGGAAATTGGATTTGGAAGTGAATTAGAAATTAAAATTGAAATGGTGATTTA
>JANIJF010000004.1:6462334-6479679 GCA_024520955.1 Erythroxylum bequaertii | reverse complement strand
TTGTCATTATTATTTATTATTAAGATTTTTGAAAGCATAGTTGATATAAACAGTAAACTAGTAAAGTATACAGTACAGTTGTATAATATATCAATATGAACTATTTTGCAATTTTTAAAAAATTTAGAGACTTTTATAAATTTAAAAAATATCCCGAAACGATACCCGGTACCAACCGGTACCGGTACAGTTCCGTTTCAGAGCTCAATCTAATACCGAGCTCGGTACGGTATTCATAACATTGGTTTAAAGAACAGACGCAAAATAAATGTCAAAATAAGGTTAAGCTTAATCCGTTTGGGCCTAATTACCAAATAAAATTCGATTTTGGGAAATTCGAACTATTTGCAGCTCAAATACAATGAATGGATGAAGTCATCACTATAGGAAATGGCAAAGCCCGGAATACAAAAACTTTCTAAAACCAACGTCCGGCAGCGCCAACATTAGCGAGAAATGACCAAAACCGGAACACTGGTTAAAAAACTGTGATGCCCCAAAACTTGCAACTGTAACCCTGCAAATGATTCATAAACCACTGATCATACACGAGATACCAAGTAACACAGAGTAGGCAGTAGCTTCCAACATCCCAGTATATTAACACTTAAACCTACAAACTGCCAAGGACCACTTTTCTTGAGCAGTAGAGCAAAAAACGACAGGCAGGTAGTATCAAAATGAAAAAGTTAGAGCCGTTAACAAGACATACACGACTAACAATAACACATCTAAAGTAATAAAAAACTATTGGTACATAGATGTCAAATTAAAAAACTTGTATAAAAATAAAATATTTTGAATCAAATTTTAGAAAAATTATAAATTATGAGTCAAAATAAACTAACTATGAATAAAATTTTTTAATGATTTCACGTTAGTTCTGATCTTAGATAATTATTTTAATAGAAATTTTGTATAATTTTTTATTAAAAAATTAAAATATATATATATATGATTTTTTATAATTTTGATATTTAGAGAGTTTTTTAAAAAGCAATCGCGGGAAAATCTCGTGTTATTAAGCCTAACAGAAACAAATGATTAGATTTCTTTATTTTGATGAGTTGGTCTAGCTAATGCACACATCAAAACATTAAACTCCAAGAGAGAAACAAATGGCAGCAACACTAAATACCTAAGTAAAAGCATAATCTCTGTAGTACTAATCTTCCAGAGAGGAGCTTCTGCATTTTCTCTTGATTTTAATGTAGCAAAAGTAAAATTGATTTACTGCTATTCATGCTAAAGAGGTGTGGCAACAGTTAGCTAGAGGGCCTATTAACGGGTGCACATTTCATAGAAACTCAAAATATCGTGTAAATGAGTAGGAGAGAAAAAGTTGATACTTGTTAGAACTGACCTCTTATTACTGTAGGACATGAGATTGAAAATCAGCAAGTGTCAGGATGGAGAACCATGTCTGTTCTGCTCATAGTACATCCCACAGCCCTCAATCGGATGATGGGTGGACTTGAAGAATCTAAGATTAAGTCGCACCAGCTGTGCAATCCTTACTTGAGGAAAAGTTGGTAGACTTTGGACTCTCGCTGCCTCTTAGTACTCTGCTATAGATGACCTTAAAGGATTGTGATCCATAGGGTCGACTAAGCAACCTGATGGGCATCCTCAGAGTCTGCTTTCGGTTTCTCTTCCCCCTTATCAAAATGCTGAAGGTTTTATCCCCGTCGATCTTTCTGTCCTCACTGTTGTCAGAATTTTCTTTTGGGCGTTCATTCTGATTAGGACCAGTCCCACATATCTCAGCCTCACAAAGATTGGAATGACCATTTTCTTTTGTATCTACTGACATGACTGCTGATTCACTATTCTTAGGTCCTTCTGACTTTGCAAGGCACAATTCTTTATCGCATTCACCTACGTTTTCAATGTCCAATGGAAGAACTGGAACCGGAGGCTGACCTTCAGAATTATCATACTGCACTTTAGGCTCCAACACTGAATCAATGAGTGGCTCAACAACTGGTGGTGAAACAGAAAACTCCATTGCATGACAACCAGGCCAAACTGTGTTGGGAACAAGCTCAGGCACATTGTGGCTAATATTACACTGCCAAGAGAAATGATTGGGATGGTAAGCACTAGTGGTTACAGGGAAGGTACTCGTTGGCACTGCTTGAGTTTGACCATACGGAGGGTACACAAAAGACAATGGCTGAACCATGTTTGGGGTTGGGGGTGGTGAGGGGTAGGAATGGTGAGGAGAAGGTATTGCATTAACAGTAGGCATTACAGTAGCAGGCCCTGGGTGAAGCGTCATGTTTACTGGCCAAGGAGCAACAGCTTGAATAGGACCAGGCCCATTACGTAATGGGATGCTCATGGCTACTGGCGCTGGTCGTGCAATGGATGCTGAAGGGTTGAATGGGGCTGCAGAAGCAGACAATTTCTTATTTACGTTTCCCCGAACATCAGTTGAATTTATGATTGATGGTTTGTCCTTGGAATCCTCCACACTTGGAAGAGGGAAGTTACAATTACCTTGGGGTTCAAACTCATAGGAGGAGTTCCTCTCAGAAGATTCTTCTAGAGGAAGATCAATTGAACTAGGGAAGCTATCAATCAATGTGTTAGTCTGAGTATTTTCGTGAACTTCCATAACACCAGATGCAGGTTCTTGCACATTTTGTGGCACCAACAATGAATCATCTCCCACTGTGTCATTTGAGCGACGTTCTTCTTTCTCCTCAACAACAGAACTTTCACTTTCTAAGTTACCGTTGGAATCTACGGTAGAATTCTTGTCTTTGTCACTACGTGTTTCTTCCACAATGGATTCGGGATTTTCTTTTGCTTCCTCTGTCTCTTCTTTTTCCTTTCCAACATCCGTTTCCTGGTTATCAGGAATATCACTTTGAGTAAACTGTAACTTGGCAATTGTACCTGGAGGGGCCAGTGCTACTTCCTTGTAAGAAGGCGATTTTCCAAGACTAACTATAGTATTCTTTAATGCACCAACGTCATTCACTGCAGAAGCGTGGTTAGACTCTAGTGAAGGACCATACTTCTCAAGGCTGTTCAAAGGCTCTACTGTAGTAGTTTTACCAGATGCAGGAGCAGACTTGACCCGGTATACTACAGTTTTACCTATTCTCCGTCCGAATCTGGTATTGTGTGAGGGATGTGTTGCACTCTGCTCTGCATAATTTGTATGAGATAATGCTCGTTTCTTCACGAGGTAATACCTACTATTTTGATTAGTACTCTTGACAAAAGGGTAATCCGCATCAGTATCCATAACCCTTTTTGGGTAACTGTACACCCTACTAATGATCCCTCGCCGCTGTTTTAAACGTCGCCCATTTGAGCGAGCTGATCTTAGCCTTTGAACCGATTGCCATCCATCCTCACCTTCAGCTTGTGATTCAGGTGAGTTATCATTGGCAATTATTTGTTTCTTCTCAGCAGTCCCTTCAACAGCAAGCTGTTGGACTTGAATCTTTACAGAGCTGGATTCCTGGCTATCCTCTACTATTTGTGATTCTCCTAAATCCTCTACAGGAATCGCTTTTGCAGTATCAGCTGAAGGTTGTACGTTGACATCTAGTTCTGTTTTTCCCTTCACCTTTAACAAATACGAACTCTATTAGATATTGCAAAAAGATCGAAGCGTTAATACATACATATTAAGCACAATGGAAGTTAACAAAGTTGGCTATCATTTCAAATTTGTCAAGAAAAACAACAGGCAGTGACAATCAATTTTCCTATGTTTTTCAACCTCGAAGAAAAATTTGCACTGTTCATGTACAAACTCCTCGTCTTAGAATCCTTTCCTCTTCTCTGAAGTCCCATTGAAACTTACCTAACTTTGAACGAGACGGCACCTTGACAGTAGAGTAGTAAGATACGCAAGGTTTTTCTCTCTTGGCAAGTAAAATGTACAAGATCTGGAAGCTTCAACTTTCATGTCTCAAAAAACTTTTAAGGGGCTTAATGATTCCATACCATAATGCATGACCCATGGAATACAATCATCTAAAGAACCTAACATTTGACTGAAAGATACTTGGTATGGATATATCGCAAAATTATTGTGACCAAATGGCAACAACCAGATACCTTCAAAAAAAGGCTTTTCCTCTTTACTGCTGCCTCTCGCCCCTTGCCATCATGGCTTGGATTTATATAGTCCAGCAAGTCCGATACACTGCACAATAGTAGACAGCAAATTCGTAAGTGGCAAGATAATAATCTGTTGCTAAAGAGCATGAATCATCAGCTAGATCTGTGGCAGACAATCTTTTCTATGGTGCGTACAATCAGATTAGTAATATTCAACTGAAAGAAATTGTCTTATGATGTTTATATTAGTGCTCTTGTTCGTGCCTTTAACAATAAAAGCTAATGGTTGTTGCTTCTACACGGTTTTCCATCAGTTTGTAGGTCCAGCAATCCATAAATTAAATTGCATCAAACTTAACAAAAGCAAGTTGAGGTTGTTTCCTTGAGTTTAGCAACACAATACAATATTCACAGAACATCAGTCTCCAATAGAATTATTTTTACGAAGGTGCATAACTGCATGGATAAAGCTATGTACACTCACCTTAGGTGGCCTTTGCTAGCAATTAATGCATCTGGCTTCCTAGTACCATTACGTGCAGCTTCTTGCTGTTCAAAAGCCTTTGACTCAAAATACTCAAGCCAGGCGGCAGCATCCTGCAGCATCCGGTTGAAAATTAGAGTTATATTGAGGGAACACAAAGACTGTAAAACCATAGAATCTCAAATAACTGACAATTGCATTTTCCTGAAGACAAAAGGATCAAATCCACAATGATAGATATAAAGCTGAGATTTTGATCTTGTCTAGAATTTGAACATAATGAGTCAAATTATCAACGGCCTTATGCTTTCATCATGACAGTCTGAGCAGCAAGCCAGAAATGTGAAAAAAAATTTATGATATAAGTTTATAATAGCTACACCAATATTTCGTAATCACTGCTTGAAATGAGCTAACAATTAACTGTATCTTCTTATGTTAGGTAGACAAACTACCTGAGTACGCAGATCATCTGGACCCAGTTTTGCTCGTAGTATTTGCAAGGTTGTTTGCTCATGCTGGACACTCAACGGGTATGCTTCCATCAATGAGAGTGCAATTGCTATAGCATGGTAACTTGCTGCTGTCTGGCATTGTTATCATAAGAAAAGAATTTACTTCTCAATGTCAAAAAAGGGAAACTCAAGTAAAACGTGCAGAAAATGTAGAATTTTCAGGGTACACAAGCAGCGCCAAGCACATATTAAGCACACAATGGAATTTTCAGCAGTCATATATTTCTTGCAGTATAGTATGTGTATGGAAGCGTTAATCAAATTTGTAGGCGTGCCTGGAAAGCATTACTTAAATATTTTTCAAAGAAATAATTGATATCACTGTTTCAGTCTTATATGTGCCCACCCTTCCCAACTTTTCAATCCTTGCGTCGAAGAAATAGAAGAAACTACTCAGGCTATTTCATCACAAATGCTAAAAGCCCTGTAACATCGATAGGAGCAAATTTTATCAACTTGTGCTAGATTCCAGATATTGTGCTCCAAATTATTGCCTTCCAAAAGCATCTCCATTTAATATCTGAAGATCCTTGTTACTTGTTCAACCACAAACCGAATAGTAGAGGGATTATTCAACTATATTAAAATGAACAATCAATACAAGATGCAACCTGAATATGGTCTGGGCCAAGTAACTTTTGATTGCATTTTAGAGCTTTGTGCAGGTATCTGAGAGCAACGTGCACATTTCCTAGGCCTTCCTCCATCATAGCAACGTTGATATACGTTGCGGCAGTATTAGGGTGTGATGGACCACATGTGAGATGTAAAAGATATAGAGCACGTTTTACATACCTGATCAATCATGAAATAGGACTTTCACATACAGGAGTAAATGTAAGCAGAAAAATGAACGTCAATAAACAGATGCAACTACTTATATCGATCAAGGCCAATGGCAAAAATGAACGTCTTTGTGTTATGTAAAGGGATTAGAAAGGAAAAAAGGTATAAAAAATTGCATAAAAGAGGTGCAGATGTGGCAACATTTATCATCCATGGCATCAGCAAAGAGTACGTCTGCATGCCATGCTAAGTATTGAAATGATAAATAAGTTATTGCTTCTGGTTCTGGGAAATTGAAGTCACAAACTCACATTTAAATTCTAGTTGAGTGCAAGATAAATGTCACAGCTGATTAAACCTAATCTAAGGAATCAACATTGAGTATTGTCAAACAAAACAATATCCATGAAGAAAAGATCGTACTTGAGAGCTAACTCAGTATGCTGTAGTCTGTAATAAAACACAGCAAGATCCCCATAACTTTTCATCGTATCTGGATGATCGAGTCCTAGTTCTCTCTCATTGATATCCAAGGCTTTCTGCTGATATATGGTAGCCTGTAATGACATGTAATTAGTAGTGGTATCTAAAAGCAAATCTTGAGGAAATGAATTTTTAGGCCATTTTGATGATGAAAATAGCGACAAAGACCTGATTGAAGTCTCCAGTGTGGTACAATACTACAGCAAGAAGACTGTAAGCTCCTGCAGTCATTCGATGGTAAGGACCACAAACTGCCACTAGCTTGGCAAGTGCCTGAAAACAACAGAAAAGTGCATTGAAACTCTTAAGATAAAACAGAAGAGGGTGAATTGAATGGCAGTGGGAAAACTTGTTAAACAGTTCGAGTGGCATAAACAGTAAAAATCTCATCATGAAAAATCCATGCCTATTATTTCGTACTAGAGAAAACAACCGATTCTCGGAAGCTATATACCTTAGTACCGTAGGTTACTGCATCTTCAAGTTTCCCTTTATCTAAGGCAGTTTTGGATGATTCAAGGAGTTGCCTTCCATCTGCAGAGGAGCATGCTGCTTGCTGCACAAATTTTAAAATTGCAGCTCAAAAATTTTGAGAAATTCTAGAACTTCTAAGATAGGAAATATGTAGGCTTCAACATGAAAACACCTTATGCACTGGGACCAGGCTGACCACATCTGATTTCTGAAATGGATGTGGTGAATTCATATCAAAATCCCGTGGTACCAACTCAATACCCACCTAGAAGAGTCATAGCACAGCAAAAGAAAGATTAGGAATAAGTTGTCATGTTTTCCAAATTATATCAACTCAATCAGGGTGAAGATCTCCAATTGTTTCCTAACGAGGTTGCTCTGTTCAGGAGAAAATGCAATCAGGGTGAAAAGGAGTTCACGACAGATGTGGGGCTGTGGCAACAAAAGCAATATGTGCTGGACCATTTACTACAAGTTAGTAAAACTAATCTTTGTGCACAAATCATGCTTGAGCACATAAGCATCAAGAACACAAATTGGCCTTCTTTTAGCAAGGACAATAAAAACTGTTTATTCATAAAAAAGAATTTGCCTTTAAACTTATAAATCTGCCATCAAACTGTCATTTACCTCTTGACAACCTCTCACAGAATGAAAATAAATACATCTACAAATTTTATTATAGAACTGTCCATAATATAAAATACAACTGCTCATGCAAACTTTTCATAGAGGAAACAAGGCAGTTTGTAGAACTTCCTTGCTAATATACCTTGTGGCACAACCCACGAAGGATCGCATACTTCCTCACACCTATGAAGTTTGAGCTGCCAAGGTTCCATTCATATCGCTTCTTTAGAAAAATTTCCAGCCATCTCCATGTAAGAGAGTGAACATTGCTAGACCTGCTGTTTCTGCCTTCAGGAATCCCGAGCATCAAATTTAAAGCAGCAGCTAATGATACAGCCATTTTTTGATGGTCTGCAACAGCAGCAATCACAGCCTGAAGAACATGCTTAAAGGCTCTCACAATCATCTCATGGATGCAGAGTGACTGTACATGTGACAACTTCTCAGAAAGCTTGACCTGATGCATAAACAAATATCAAACAGCAGATCCCACTTCACAATTACAATAAAAATTTATTTTATTTATAGAAATCTATAGATGCAATTCAAAAAGTCTTCTGATGCCACCTCATGAAGAAACAGAATTCAGCAATAAAGACATGATGACATCATGGGCCACTAATAGAACTTTCAAAAGAATGAAAAGGGATAGTTTTAGATGCAGTTAAAGGCATAGTTTTAGATGCAGTTAAACATGCACCAATAGTCATTTACTTTGTAATATAAGTGTATGCAATACAAGTAAGGACTTGAAAAGCAAATGGGTAAACTATTTTCAATTGGCTATCTGAAGAAACCAAAACCAGATTCCTAGAAACCCTTCCAACAGCTCGCAAACACTAAAGTCTTAATAACCACCACTGTCCAAAAGGTGGCATCAATAAACTAAGTTCTTAGTTCGAAAAAGACTTGTCACCAATGTACCTAGGATTTAACCACATAGATATTGTGGTAAAAAGTATAGGCATTGAGTATATTAGTTCCATAAAGATTGTTAGCAATGCACCTAGGCTCTGAAAGCAGAGGCATTGCACTAACAGTGAAAAACTTGCCTTGTGAATGAAACAGACATTGATGCCTTGCCTCAAGAGAACTAGCATATGCTGCATTAAGAATGGTTGACAATTAAGTAACTATCTTTTTATGCTAATGTACACTAGTATTTGGCGTATTTAAGGGTATTGAGGAAGAAACATTGTTCATATGACAGCAAATCAGTGAGCACAATAGACAATCATGTATAACCTTTTTAATAACAACAAAGTCTAAGAATGGGTGTACACCACCGTCTTAGATGACTCATGACTTCCGGAGAACTAAACAGCTTTACTGCTATAAGAAATGCTACATCTTTCTCAACCAAGTGACAAAAGATAAGAACTTTGTACGTTTAATTTAAGAAGTAAAAGCCCAGATATCTTCAGTACATATTTCTAAAAGTCAAAATCCAAGATAAAAGCCAACAAGAAACTTACAACTTGTCCTAGAGAACGCATCACAAGACCCCTAGTATGCATAAAATCCGTCAAAGTTCTCCCATCGACTGGTGAAAGCTCCAATGAACCAAAATCTGCTACCTGCAGTTCCTTATCAATACAAAATTCCTGAGAATCTGCAAAATATTTACTGAGTGGTACAAAGACTTACCAATTTTGGAAGAGCAACATCATTGTAATAGTCCTTGGACATGGCAACTAATTCTTCCAATGACTGTTCATTGCATGGCCCGTTAGCTAACACTAAAATACAAATTGAAAGCGGTAACTCAAAACTATCAAAAGTTCACCACCTTGCAATGAAGTCCAGTATCTGATTCTTTTAGACGAGCAAAGGCAGTTTCTGGCAACAATGTCTGCAATGTCGGCTCTTTTGCATGAGCAGTCATTTCAAGCTGGGATTTAGTAGAGACTGATATATCATTTTCAGCCTCTGCAGTTACGGTGTCCAAGGTTGACCTAGTCTCAGAATGCAATTTTTTATTGTTTTCATCTAATCTTTTCTTGCTGCTCTTAAGGGACCTTAGAGGTGTCCCAAGGCCCTCAACCTTCATTTCCTTTTCTGGTGCAGGTTTCTTACCCATCTCCATGGATGGCTTTTTATCCTTCTCCGTATTTTTTTGATCTTGCAGATGCTGTATCCAACAGGCTCCTAGTTCCCATCTAATATAATTATCCTTCTCAGATTCCTCTTCTTCAAGCTTGGCAAGACTTTCTTCCAGCACTTTTTCTACAAAAACTTGGGCAGCAATAAGCTCTTCATGTTCAAAATTTTGATGAAGCATCTGTTTACTGGGTTCTGAATGTGTTGTCTCATGAAGTAGTAGTCTCAAACTACAAAGTGGAGAAAGTTAGACCTCTGCATATCAAGACAAGAAGACTAAAGAAAAATAGCTAGAAAATTAGCACTATGTAAAGATTGCATTTTCATTTCTACAAATAAAATTTTTAAAAAATATTTCAGGCAATTTTGATGGAAATTGAAACATTCTAAAGCATTGTTGAACATGTTTTAAGTACTAGAAACCTTTTGGGTAAAAAACCCACTTGTTAATTTCAAAAACTTCCAAGTGGAACCCATTGGTTTCACCTAAATCTTCTTTCATTAAAAGCAGACCATGAGTTAACCACATTGACTGCATGACACTCTCCTGGTAGAGAAATGAATGGAATAAAGATAAAGAACTTGCAAACTAATGACATAATGCTGATGGAGTTTAGAAATTCGAAAGAAATTGAGATCTTTACTTCGCATCGATGATAAACAAAACACCCATTTCCGAATAGAGCATAATAGTAAATATGGATCTACAATGAAGTAACAAATAGTGGTACAACCTGTTGATGTTAAGGGCATTGGCACCGCCATCAGGTTGCTCAAGTACAATGCTTTCAGCTGGAGGACTGACTTTCTTCTCTTCTCTGCCCTCAACTTTCACAATCGCAATGTAACCACAGTACCTTACACTAACAATACCAAGGGTGGCTATGTCCTGCACATGAAGTGTAAAACAATCATCAACTAACCCACCAAGTTTGCAACTATAACATCGAAGGTTTCAATAACTCACGTGTGCAGCTGTATTTTCATCAGCAGTGATTCCTTTCAATAGGTTCCGTTCTACTAACTTCTTTTTATCAACTCCGATCGTTTCAATTCCATCAACTTTAGTATCCACTTTAAAACTTGCATTAGAAGCATCTTTCATGACCTTGATGTTCAAGTCTCCTACTCTCTCTGTATAAGGAAACTCACCGTTTGCATACATACACTGTAATTTCTCCTTTCTTAAATGTTGCACAGCTTTAATTGCTCTGAAAATAGCAATGTCAACAAATAGGCTATGAAGAAGGAAGGCTTTCCTGTCCCGTATCTGCCTCTCCTCCACAGTCTTGCAAGGCATGCATGCAAGGAACAGAAACTCATCAGCCCAAGGTATCAAATCACTTTGCCCATCTCTTCCAAGACCACCGCCATTACCTCTCCACATTTCATCCTCTACAGGAAGAGGAGGAAAAGATGAAGGTGACTGTGCAGCAAATGGTGGGATAAGCCATGTGTTTGCTCTAAATCCATAAGGAAGATTCCCAAACTGAAGAAGAAGATAGCAAAAAAGAACAAATCAGTTCTGATAGACATAGATACGCTCTACAACAAGTTACCTCCTTAATTAGCACTATATTGCTGCTGCTTTCTCGATGCAGTCAAAGCAAATTCAAGAGTGTGTATCAGCACAACGATTGTGTACCTTATTTCGCTCCAGGAAAGCTTTCATTAGGTCATCAAAAGCCTGAAACACAAAAAAGAGATAATCAGTTCCAATCAAAATAGTTGGCAGGTGGGAACGATGTGACTAAGATAATAAGGATAGACATTTGTTTATTCTAACGGTCTAAGCAACTAAAAGCCTGTTTCCAGATAAAGCCAGCCTGAGGAAAACCTTGCCTATCTCCTTATGTATCATTACATACTTTGAGAGCCCACAACAGATGAACACAGAAAATGATACCAAGACCTTCCAAGTAATATTTTTCGTGTTGGCGAACTTGTACGATTCAACAAAAGATGAAGATAATCAGAGTTAGGGTAGTATAATTTCCCCCATTAAACTCAAATAAGACGTCCAAATCAAGATAGAGTAGAGAAATGAAACTAACTTTATCAAAGGCTCTACTAAGCTGCCGTAGTAAATCAACAAGATTGTGGCATAGAATCCGCTGTTTTCCAACACTATAAAACCCCTTTCTACAAGCTTCAACCTGAACCAACTTCCCGTTGCAAAGTTTCACCTGGAAAATAAACCAAACACATTATCAACAATTTCAAAACATAACAGAAAAACAAAAAGCGTAAACGAACTATCGCCTTACGTCCAAAGAGAAAAGATGATCATCGGCAGTAATCTCATCAACTTGCCGTCTGATTGCCCTCCTAATAACTGGAGCATGAGTCGCATTAGAGATTATACGCTAAGGGAAGAAATGGAAACAGAAAGATATCAAATCGTACATTGAATAGGAGGAGTAAGGTGGGAGAGAGAAAAGAACTCGTAAAAACTCCCAAGCTTAGGGCACGAATGGTCCATCTCTCCTTCTGTCTCCGTCGGTACATCTTTCGAAGACGGCTTCGTCGGAGACGATATCTTCGGGCTGGCTGCCGCTCCCGCCGAGGAGGCATTTGCCGACTGCAATCTAGCCGTGGCTTTCTTGGCATTATTCTTATCTTCTCCAACCGCCGCATTCTTTCCTGCGTCGGACTTGGGCTTTTCCGACGGACCAAACCACGTAGTGCAGGCGACAATGTCCAAAAGCCGTCTAATGTGTGCCACCGCAAGCTCCTCATCGTAGTTCTCTAAAAGCAGGAAAGATGAGAGTGAATGAAAAGAGAAGACAAGCAATGGTCAACTGCGCTCGCCCATGTGAATACTTTTCTTTTTAAGTTTTAACTTCACGTAAGCGCGTCGTTTCCACGCATCGCGCATAGTTAACTAGTATCAACGTCTAGTTTTGGTTCGCGCCTTTGCTTGACCGGGAGAAGCAAACAAACGGTATGCGGTTGGTTACTCCGTGATATGAGATAACGGCGTCGTTTATATGCAACTACCGTTATTTACTTGTTTGTGTAATTTTTAAAAAAATTCGGACTTATTTAAAATATCTCATATTGACATGATAAGTTGTCAATATTAAAAATATCTCCTTATCATTTTCGCCACGTTCAACCCAAAATCTCGTAATAAAGTAAAATATGAAAAGATTTAATAATACGTAATCTTATTATTATATAAGAGGCTATTTTTAATAGACCCACTTATTAAACTTAATAATATCTCTGAAATCTTTAAATGCTAACATGGCCATGAGAGTACCATAATAACATGAGTTCTAAATTTTATGTACCTTTTAGATTTTGGCAGGGGACAAATACATGTCCCACCAAACTTTTCATTTGGAACGTAAAACGATGTAATATCCATTACTCGCAAGGTTATTTCTTTGCGGCTAAAAGATCATGAATTTGAGTTAGAGAAATAATATCTTTATAAAATATATAAAAAAAAAGGCCACGTGTAATTGACGAAAATAACCCTTATTTTTTAAATGATTTTTTTATAATTTTTATACAAATATTAATTAATTACAAATTAATTAATATTTGTATAAAATTGTAAGAAATGGAGCAAAATAACCATAAGACTTTGATTAATATAATTTTAACCCTTTATTTTATGTTTTTTTCATGTTGGTATAGTCAGGATTTAATACCTTCAACTAAGGTAAGCACGCAAGGCTTGAGCGCCAAAACATCCACCATGTCCTTTAACCTTGGCCCTCGCACCTAGTAAAAAACAAATATATATTTATATAAAAGATGTAATATTTTATATGCATATAAATCGCTTTTTTAGAATTAAAATTACAAAAGAATAATAAAGCATGAGTCCAACTAAAAGTTACCAAACTTCTTAAAAAATAATTTATTTTAATTTTAATTTTGAATTTGAATTTGTCATATAATAAAAAATTGAGCGATGGTGACATTTTTTAAAATATGATAAACGAAATATAAAAAAAAAAGATGAAACCTTTAGATATTCGAAGTTCATTTAAGTCTAGACGTAACACATGGGCCTCCAATACCAAGCGGAAAATGGGAACCACAGTACTTGCTAGGAAGTAGTACTCTACTTACCTCATGGGACAAAGAAAAATTTGTCAAGTAGCAAGTTTCAGTGTTGACGGACAGAAGCCGACGAACATCTATTAACCTGTCAGTCGATATCCCCTGTTCCCAAACATTAGTCATAGTTATTACATGTTGAACCAATTCAAGAGAAGAGAATGCACTTACCACGAGAGTGACGGAACTTACACCTACCATGCAATGCAAGCAAGAAACAAAACCTCCAGTTCCCATCTAGTGTTTCAAGTTTTCTACATGGTATTAGATTAGTCCCAATTGCAGTCAATTCACTCTACTTTTTATAATCACCATCTACGTATTCCACGTATATGGAGAGTTTAAGTTGAAGAATTTTTCTATTGGAATTGGGAATCTATGGAGTTGACAAGGAAGCTCTTGCCAACGTCAGAACATTGCACGTTCATTACTGTCTGCTTCTTTATACATCATCAGTTGTACCATTTAGAAAAGAAGCACGGTCCTCACTTCACTGGAGGTTAGTACAAAACAACATTCAATATCAAGAAAGCTACCCTAACCAGAAATTCGGTGCTTCTGTTTTTTCTTTTCTTTCTTCACTTGCTACCAAATTCCCAATCAGCCAATCCTTGACTGAAAACCAGTGTTTCGTTACTGATTGGTCATGACTATAAGAAAACAATTTTTTAAGTGTCCAGGCTAGGCCACAAGCAAAAACCAAATTCGCAATCTGCAAAGAATAACTTACCAATCACAAACAGAAGATACCTATAGGATTGTGTTTGGAAGAATACGTTCAAGTTAGATATGTATGAACAAATAGAAGTAGTATCACTAATATTTTAACTAGATGCCAATCCCTTAAAAGAATCTGCTAATAATTCCAAAGCGAGAACCACTTCTGTGGGATTACCATACCTTTAGAACCACAAGAGTTTCATCAGGAAGTTTTACAGTGATATCGGTAACAACTGGAAGAACTGCAACATCGAAACATTATTAAACGGGGCATTCAACTGACAAAAGATTATGAACATAGAAACAAAATATAAGAAGGAAGATAAAGCTGATGATACCTTTCTCTTCTTTCTTCTTCTTATCTCCTTTTGCCTTGCCACGACTGTTCCTTGGTGCCATTTTCAAATTGAACTAGCTATACGTCTTCAAGTTACCTATTTCATTAAAGATGAATTATTTTAGAGAAAAAGAACAAACAAAGCCCAGGAAGTTACCGGAAACAGAATTAGCTGGAGGTTACTGGTTAGAATTGTAGCTAAAGATTTCCAGTCCATAACTTGAATAATTCCATTCTAAAAAATGTCATAAAGCATTTGAAAGCAAAAGAAGATAAAGCAAACTATATAAGAAAGCTTTCAGAACAATGACTTCCATTAACAGCATGTTGATAGTTAGAGCTTAAGAAACAATCATTACCCAGATAGCAGAAAGTCCAGAACTCGAAGAATTCTGGAGCTTCAATATTGAAGAATACAGATAGAGAGTGTGAGAAAGAGATTGAACAGAGTCTTCAATGCAATAGGAAAGCTGAGGACAAACGAAACTGGGCAAACAACTCAGAGCTGAAACCAAGCTATATAGTCAGCGGAGAACCGCAAACAGAGATTAAAAGGGTAGCTAAAAACAGCGAGCGAAGGGACTTGAGAAATGGGATAACGATGAAGAGGGCATAAACCATTAAAGAGGTAACGAAGGGAATGGTAAGGAAGCGAGAGTGAGAAACAAAGAGAAGGGAGGAGATATAGAGAAGGGTATGATAAGGAAGGAAGGGCGGAGATTTAACGGTCAGATGATAAAATGGCATTTTATGGAAGTTTCTGGGCTATTAAAGTAATTATAAAACCAAATAAGTTGATGCAAGCGGTTCAGCACTCTCATCTCTTAACCAGAGTTTTCGAGTTCGAGTTTTAAGAATAAAAAAAATTGTTTAGTTAATACTTTATTTCTTACGAGTTGACTCGTACGAATGGAGATTAATCTGAGAGTGAATAGTTTAAGAAACCTTTTTATAGTTAAGACCGTCTTAGAACTCCAGGCTAACCCAAAAAAAAAATTAATTACAACTTGGATATTTTTTAAAAAAATTAATGGAAAATAAAAAAAAATACGGAATATATTGGCAATTAGGGGAAGGAACTGATTGTGGAGTACAAGAGTTATATGTTCGAATAACGAAAATATTATTTTTATAAAAATTACAAGAAAAAAAAGATTGCGTGACTATTCCCGACTTTTGCACAATAATTAGAGAATTTTCTCGTAAGAAAGAATTTGTGATATGGACTTCGCAGCCAAATTTGTTCTCATTTAACAGACGAATACAAAAAGATTAAATTGGATGGTTAATAGATGTTGAGTTGTAAGACTTAAATTTCACACGGCTCCTACAATAGAAAATGACTAATTTCTTTTTTTCTCTAATTATTAAATTTTGCTACATTAAACATTTTTATATATTCAAATTTAAACTTTAAGAGGGCTACGTAACGTACGTCTTTTGTAGATACCAACGGGTTGGATCGTTTTATATAGACAATTTAAAATCAATCTAAATACTGTGAATTTAGATTTAATTAGTTAATTTTAATTTATGTTAATTTCCATAATGTATTTAGTCAATTTAAAATTTTATTAAACTGCATTTATTCATATCTAACGTATCATCCAAGCTAGTGTCTTGCTCTCCTTCGTCTGGAGTTCTGCTTTGAGTCAAAAAGGTTGGTCATTTTAGGTCCAAACTTGAATGGAAGGCTTAAAGCATCAACTACTATTTATAATCTATCTGACGTTACCACATGAGCCTTGCCTCTTTAGTCGAACACCATGTGGTATAGATCTCTCATTCAAGTCGATGTCAGCATTTTAATGGTTTTACGAATGATACAACTATTTTACATATCTTTTGTCCCGATTCCACGAGAAAAACGAATTTCCCGTTTTACATTTGAAGAACTTCCTCCTAATGGTAGAAAATAACATTTGTTACTTTTCGAACAAGCGACACTAAATAAAATTTTAAAAATATATAGTAATTTGTTAACCACATATTTTGAATAAAATATTTGACGAGATGATAGGTTCAATTTAGTTACAAATAAAGGCCCTATTTTGCAAACAGCTGATTGTATTAGCGGTTAGCTAATTCTATCAGCTGTTAGCTGATAGCTGATTTAATCCAACAGATTACATTAGCTGTTTGTTAAAGATGTTTGATAAAATTAGATGTTTAGTATCAGCTGTTTATATGTAAAATGACTTATAACGACATGACTTTAAAAAATATATAAAGATATGAATATTATATATCTTAGTATTTCGTTAAATATTCTTATAAAAATTTAAATTTTAGATATTTAATTCTACAAAAATTAAATTTATAAAATAATAATAATTATTAACTTTAATAAAATATAGAACATTTAATAATAATAATAACAATAATAATAATAATAATCATCATCATCATCATAATGAGTAATATTGATATTTATTATTTAATTAGTTTTACTGATTTAAATTAGACTATTTTAACAAAATAAATATATAAATATTATTTTATCATCGTAATATTGATATTTATTACTTAATTTAAAATTATTTGATGTCTTAATATAAAATGAGTAATAGAATTAATTTGTGAATATTATTCAAAATTTATATAAAATTGTAATATATATATATATTAAAATATTATATTATAAAATAATTTT
>JANIJF010000004.1:6143297-6157526 GCA_024520955.1 Erythroxylum bequaertii | reverse complement strand
ATAGGAGAATATTGAGAAGACAATATAGAGATGGACTGACATGACAACATGGATGTGAATCACCAGTTTTGTAAGATCAGTTGTATTGTCACTTGAACTTATCACATCCTCGCATTTCTGACCTCTAGTTTAACTCAACATCAAACTTATTATTTTCACCTACAAACCTTGACTCACATACAAGAGATCATACAACAACTGATTTACAATACCATGCCATCTCTTTAACCTAAGACAGATTGTATCATCACAAAGACAGATTGTATTGTTTCATAAATAATGATGTCTTATTAAGTGATATTCACAGACAATTAGCTTAGTATATTTATGAAAGATAGATTCTCAACAGTTTGTATAACATTGTATATATAATCATTGAAATTAGTTGACTGGTTCATGTGCGGCTCATAACATGATGTAGTTGTCCAACCAACAGAAGTACAATGAAGGATCAAAGGATAACTTACATAGATAGAACGATGAAGTGTATGGGAAAGTGACTGAATTGCATTTGTGAACAAACCTTGTTCATTCGGTGGTTGATTCATTTATACTTTTTTAATTGGAAAGAAATCAGAACAATTCTTCCTCAGTATTTATTGCTATATCTAACTTGTGAGCAAAAGAAAATGATGCCTCCCTCATCCTATTATCTTCTATCCATCAACTAACATTATATGATGATAATTGAGCAACACAAGGAAATGATTGGCAGATCCTTGTCACTATTCTTATCACGGGTAGTTGAGTTGTAGCTCACCACCATAAACATAAACCTCTAGTCTAAGGCTTACATATAGGAATGGGTTTTAATCCCATTAAATCAAAGCTCTAACTTGCTGACTTTTATAAAATTTGGCAAACAAGTCTGTATGGAGAAAGAAGAATTAGAAAATATATGAATGTTCTGGAAAGTTTCTCATTAACCAATAACAAATATATGCATATGTTAATAACAATTACATTGAGGAAGATTGTTAACAAAAATAACCATCTATAAAATTGCAAAAGACATCAACCTCATATAAGGACATGCGACATCAATTTATAAAATTAATATAACATTCACTGTGCTTGTGTATAAGTGCCTTGGGAGAAACTTTCAATTTGGAGGCAACATACACAGAATGAAGGCAGTAGAAGAAACTGGAAGGTTGAATGAATTTTAATAGACTGACCAGGCTGCACTGTTTTGAGCTTCTTTGCACTGATTGAGCTTGTGGTTTCTTAAGTTGGAATATGTTTGAAGGGGGAATTTTTATTTTATTTTATAAAATCCTTTATTAATGGCCATATAATTATGTAATAGTAACACACTTAAACTAACAAAGGAAAAAATTCAATCAGAAGCAACATATGTATGCAGTCAAGAAACTCACTTTCTTTAAGGATCAAATGAAATTCTAAGATGTGGTGATTGAAATCCTGGCCAGCAGCTTTCTGTGGATTATACAAATAGCTAAATACTTGTGATGGTGAACAAAACAAATCACTGGGTTAATGACACCTTAACAAACAAACCAGATTAGTAGATGTCTTTATAAGCTTTCATTTCTGCATCTCATAGTTCACTTCAAACAAAATCAAAAAAGTTTCTTCTGGTGAACAACAAGAATAAAATGATGACACATGGATCATCAAGCGGCATTTGAAGGCATCAATAGATTATCTCAAAATAGATCTAGACAACACAAATAGTTTTCAAGAAACGGAGCTGTGAACAACCAAATTGGTAGCAATGAATTCCTCCGGTGGAGATGTAACAATAGACCCATTTACCAAACAAAAAAATTACAAGAGACCCACATAACCAAGACCCAACAGATCTCCTCCATTTCTGAACCCAAGCAAGAAAACGAAAGAAGAAGACAATGTACAACAATTTTGTGCAACCAAAGCAAATTCAAGCGAGGAAGTAGCGACATTTTTTCACCACAAAATGAAAAACTTACTCGACTGTAGACACGATCTTGTTGGAGAAGAAGGGCAGCGTACGACAGAGAACCGTAGAGAGACTGTCGTGAGAGGAGCGAATCTGTAGAGGGAGAAGGGCAGCGTGTGTGAGAGAGAACCAGACCTGATGACTGTCGAGAGAGGAGTGGGGTAAAAAATTTTGGGTTAGCCTTCATTTTTTGTTTTCGGAGACAGGGACAGGAGATGTTGTCCTCTGATTTTCGGAGGTACAAAAAATTTTGTTTCTGTCAACCGGCGTCAGATGACAATTTTCTGGGGACAGCAACCAAACGGGAGGAGAGGACAGGATTTTTGTGTTCTGTCTTCTGTCCCCGGTGGCGGGGACAGCAACCAAACGGGGGGTTAAAGAACTAGAGCGGATTCAAAGCAGTACCTTTTTGTAGGTGTAAAACGCTGCGTTGGACGAGAAACGGTGCGTTTAGATCCGCATGCTACTTTCCGTCACACCCAGTTAAACCCTATCGGAACCAGACGTCTCTCCTTAAACCCTAGTCCCTTGTTCTACTCCACAGGCAACTCTTCGTCAAGAGTCGGTAAATAAACCTGTTACCATGCGCATTAAGCTCCTTCCGCAGCTCCATTTTCTGAACCCATCATTTTCAGTTACCCGTCTCCGACCCATGAAACTCGGAGCCTCCATTAACTCGTCTGGGAACATACAGGTTTTATCTCGAATCTTTCCTTTCAGACTCAAATATCATGTGAACCAGCAACCCGCGGTCCGCCGATTCTCAACCCGCCCATTTCGACCCAGGCCCGGTTCGACCTCTGAGTTCGGTCGTCGTGGTAGCGAGATGAACGAAGGTAGGGCTTCAAAAAGTCTCGTTGAGGACGAGGCCGAGCTCAGCGACTGGGTCAGTGGGTTGAGTAATAAGTCGTTCCGAGGCCGACTCGGGAGTGAAGACGAGTCAGACTCGGGTATGGTTCGTAATAGAGGGAAAAAGAGTATAGATAGGGAAATGAATAAGGGAAGGGTTAGAGAAAGAGTAAGGGAAGGGTTTACGGCGAAGAGGAGAAGAGAAAGTGACGAGTTTGGGGATTCGAAAACTAGAATTCGAAGCAAAGTTGATTCATTTTCGAGGCGTTCTCGTGGTAGTCAGCGATTTGATAGTGCATTTGGCAAAAATGATGATGATGAGGAGGAGGAGGAAGGGGAGAGGTATAATTCGCGGAGGAAGAGTGGCAGAGATTTGAATTTAAAAAGTGGGAAGAGAGGACATAGAGGGATTGAACATTCGCGGGTTGGGAGAAGCGTGGGAAGTGGATTAAGACCAAAGAGGGGATTTATGGATGACGAGGAAAGTGATGTTGACAATGATGATGATGATGATGAAGAAGGGAAGACCTCAATGAGGGGCTTTGGGGATTTGCTTAGCGAGGACGAGAGTGACGATGGGGATAATGATATTGAGGCTGATAGTGCTTTGAAGGAAAATGAAAAATCTTCTCTCGGGTTGAGTGTGAAAAGGCCGAGCTCACCTGGAGATTCACAGTCTTCTTATCTGAGTGAGACTAGGCAGGTTTCAGAGAATTTACTCATGCGTGAATTGTTGCTTGTTAGTTTCTTTGCCCAGCTTGAGATTTTGACTGATTATCCATTTCCGTTTCTTCTTTGTTCTGTGTTTAATCTCATGTGTCTGGGGCAACTAGGAAAGTTAGCTGTACCCTAGACATGAAGTCAAATTTAGTTTTAGCATAAACATTTAATAAGTTTTTTGATAGCTATTGAGGAGAAAACTCTAGTTCTCTGTACTCTGAGGAGAAAACTCTAGTTCTCATACTTACATTATCATGCCTGCAGATTTGATCAGTGTGCAATTTCTCCCTTGTCCTTAAAAGGAGTCAAGGATGCTGGATATGAAAAAATGACGGTGGTTCAAGAGGCAACTCTTCCAGTAATACTCAAAGGTTTGTTTCTCCCTATTATCATGCAGTTTCTGTTAGTTTATCATAGCTTGTCCATCAAGATAAGAGTTGTAGCGTCTGGTTGAGTTATTAAAAATTGGGCTGATTTAGTTATTACTATTGCTGCATGCTTACTCCAAGTAGACTGCGTTTCCTTTCAACTTTTTGTTTTGGATCTGCTTTGGTATAGGGAATTGTTTATGGATATCTTTGTGACTGACTTGTTCATTTAGTTAGGATTTCCACAAAACTAATTGATGAATTGGTTTCTAGAGTTCAGTATTTAAATATTATGTCCTCTGGATCAACTCACCTAAAATTTTTCATCATTAGTGAAGGGATTCATCTCTAAACATGCACTGCATCTTTACTTGGTGGTGATTTGCTATTAGCTTACTACCATTGTTGGCATACTTGAACATAAGATGACACAATTTGGTGATTTCTTTCCAGGTAAGGATGTTCTGGCCAAGGCTAAAACAGGAACTGGAAAAACTGTTGCATTTTTGGTAAGATTCTTTTACTGTCCATTACCAGTTCTGGCACATTGACCAGGAAAAACCTGTTTGAAGAATTCCATCTCTACATCAAGAGATCACTATCCTTGTAGCGTTTTGACTACTGCCACTTGAACTTATCAGATCTTTTCTCTACAACCGTTTTAATAGGCCTTGCTAGTTCTTAGCCTCGGAGATATATATATATATATATAGATAGATAGAGAGAGAGAGAGAGAGAGAGAGAGAGTGAGTACTTGAATAGTACGATGATGTTTGCAATCATCGTATGGACTTGTTTTGATTTGGATGAATGAATTCATTTGAAAATGCTGTTGAATCTAACTATTACTCTTTGTTGTTTCAGCTCCCATCAATTGAGGTTATTATCAAATCTCCTCCTGTTGACCGTGACCAGAAACGTCCCCCTATTATTGTACTGGTGATTTGCCCAACTCGGGAGCTTGCAAGTCAAGCTGCTGCAGAAGCAAACACTCTATTGAAGTATCATTCTTCTTTTGGCGTTCAAGTGGTGATGGGTGGTACAAGACTTGCTCTAGAACAGAAAAGAATGCAAGCAAATCCTTGTCAGGTGAATAATTAAACATGTTGGATTACCCAAATTTTAATGTTTCATATGTCAAAATTTGGAAAATATGTCTTACTGTTAAACCTTTCAATTTGTTGTCTATCTTGAGCCCTACAATGATCCACTTCTCAAATATTTGAATACTGTAGATCCTTGTCGCTACACCTGGAAGACTTAGAGATCATATGGAGAATACTGCAGGATTTGCAACAAGGCTGATGGGAGTTAAGGTCCTTATTCTTGATGAGGCTGACCATTTGCTAGACATGGGATTCCGGAAAGACATTGAAAAAATCATTGCTGCTGTTCCGAAACAAAGACAAACACTTCTTTTTTCTGCCACTGTTCCTGAAGAGGTTTACTTGTGTGACTTGCCTCTACACTGTGATAATTTTGAGTTGGTGAACATTGTTTTGAGTTGCTTGTTTGGCATATAGGTTCGTCAAATCTGTCATATTGCTCTGAAGAGAGATCATGAGTTCATTAATACAGTTCAAGAGGGATCTGAGGAGACACATTCACAGGTAAAATCCTTTGTCATTTGCTTTTTATTTTATTGGTTTGATCACTAATGTACAGGAGAGTTTAGACTGATTGTTTTCTTCCCTGGCTGTTAGTAGTAAAATTCATAACATGGAGGATGAGAGTTGCAAATATCTTCCTCATTCGAAATAGCAGCAGAGTTGTTGATATAATATTCACCTTAAATGTTGGATCGTTGCAGGTGCAGCAGACATTTTTGGTTGCTCCATTAGACAAGCAATTTCCCCTATTATATGCTTTTCTGAAGGATCATATTGCTGATGATGTTAATTATAAGGTATGCTTTTTTGCAATTGAGCATGTCACTGCTCCATTACAATGTATTGGATTATGTTTAGTTGGTTCACAGATTATATATTTGGCTGCAAAGAGTTATTACTTCCCTCTACTGTTTGGTTATGAGACTGCCTAGGTTAACTCTTATGTTACCATGCCTAAAATTTAGCCCTTGGTTTGCGCAGGTTCTTGTATTTTGCACAACTGCTATGGTAACAAGAATGGTTGCGGATCTTCTCGGTGAATTGAAATTAAATGTTAGAGAGATACATTCTAGGAAGCCTCAGAGTTATAGGACCAGGGTTTCTGATGAATTCAGAAAATCCAAGGGCCTTATACTTGTGACTTCTGATGTATCTGCACGTGGAGTTGATTATCCTGATGTGACCCTTGTGATACAGGTACTTGGATATTAATCCAACTCCATTCATCTCGAGTTTTTCATGATTTCTTTGCCAATTCTCTAGTTAATTTCCAAGATAAAAGGTGTCCCATATGTGAACTCTTATTCTGAAAGTTCTCAAATTTGAGAAGAAAAATGTCCTTGACTGATCTCTTAATGAAAATTTATTTATAATGCAGCTGGGCTTACCTGCTGATAGAGAACAATACATACATAGACTTGGTAGAACTGGGCGTAGAGGCAAAGAAGGCCAAGGCATATTGCTATTGGCACCTTGGGAGGAGTTCTTCTTATCTACCATCAGGGATCTGCCAGTATCAAAAGCTGCAGTGCCTTCAGTAGATCCAGAGACAAAGAAAAAGGTTAGATAGAGACAGATTTTGAGCTTTTTTCACCTCAACTGCTGATGAATTACAATTCTCAGAAACTATATCTGATGTGTTAAGCAGGTGGAACTAGCATTATCCAATGTAGAGATGAAGAACAAAGAAGCAGCATACCAAGCTTGGCTTGGTTATTACAATTCCAACAAGAACGTGGGCAGGGACAAGTATAGGTTAGTTGAGCTTGCCAATGAGTTTAGCCGAAGCATGGGGCTCGATAATCCTCCTGCCATCCCCAAGCTTGTCCTTGGTAAGATGGGACTTAGGAACATTCCTGGTTTGAGATCAAGATAGATATGCCCTACCCAACTTCAAATTCTGAAATTGTCCCGGTAATATCATTTTTCGCGTGGGAAACGCGTCAATGTGCTATTTTCACTGTTTTTGTATTCCTTTCAGTTCGTATTTTTGTAAGGGTTTTACTTTCCTCAATTTCTCTGTTGGCGGCCAAACTGGTTTTGACTTTGATTTTCATCAGCAACTAATGTGTGAGCTTCTCCTAACAAATAGTGAAAGTCAAATATGTAGTGAAAGTCAAATAACTTAAATGTAAATTTAGTTCTTTAATGCTATATGTAACTCTTCTATATATGAAAGGCTAATCAAACTTCTAAGACACCTTGAATTAGGCTAGACAAAATCTTTCCATATCAACAAGGTAGACCTAAAAATATAGTTTTCAACCATGCAGAGGTGGTTGAATGACTACAGTTTTTACTTCTTCAAGGGTTCATATGCAGAGCTCATACCCTGAACTTACGAATCAAAATCCCCAATACACAGGTGGATGAAAATCCAGATGAAACCAATTCTGTAACATGATATAAAAACCCTAGATTCTAAAACTGCGGGCTTCTACATTAGTGGTGTTACAATGTGATGAGTCTATCACGAGACTAATCGACGAATCCTGCATTCGTTTACTGCCAATGTATCATGTATTCTTTTGGGCAGAGCAGATACTATGATTTCTAGTATACAAACAAGCACGAGGGAGCATGTTGCCTTTCCGTGGGAACATGTCAGAATCATCAAATTCGCTCTTTCCCGTGTATGATGAGGTGAGAACAGAAAAGCCCTCGTAACTGGAGGTTCTCATTATAGTTTCTACCATCACTGTTCTCTCCAGGATTTTGAAACGGTAGAGGTGGGAAATCCTCAACCTTCAACTGATAATTCATCTTGGCCATTGATCCAGCAATACAATTAAATCCCCCTGTTAAGATGATAAATAAAAATATCACAAGACAATCCCACTCAAACATAAACCAACAAATGAAGTTTGACCACAGAAGTTCAATTCACCGTACGCAACATTAAGCACTTGTTGGAGAACGATGGTTGAATCAGGTTGAATTTGACAAATAAATTTCAAAGATTCTCAACAAGATTAATCAACTAATTATTGTAAATCTTAAAGCACACCACAAATTTGGTTCAAGCATGTTCGTAAATCTTACATTTGCTGCCTTGGAGAGACAATGTAACTACCTCTGGAGGTGGGGTGAGGAAGGCTGATCTGGTGAAGACCGTTGAGCAGCGTTGCCGTGAAATCTTTGGTCCTCAAAGCCTGAACTTGACCGGTTTGCCTCATTGAAATGTGATGCGGGGAAACCCAAAGGTCCAAGGGATCCAAATTCAAGTTGGTCTGCTGCCGAACTATAACCAGAATTATGATCATATGGATAGAGCATAACAACAGATGGAATAGTAGGTCCATTTGTTGACACACCACCAGGATTGATGGATTGTATTGGATACATTCCATAGGCTGCATTAGTAGAACTGCTCTGAGTGGAGTTTGACCGAAGTGGGCCATTCTGGGATTGATGTGAATGGAATGCACCATGCCTATGTGAGCCCCAAGATCTGTCAGCTCGGTTCTCACTTGCTGCCAATCGGTCTGCTCTTGAACTCGACTTCTCAGCTTGGCTGCGATTATGGTTGCGTCCAGTCGAGCGAGACTTTGAGTTGACGCTCCAATTAGCTTCTCTATCTCCATGGTGTTCACTTTTTTCATAGTTGTAATTTCCCTTTCTGTTACCTGTAGAATGTCGGTCTCGAACAGATACCTTCTGAAGTCAAACAAAACAAAATGCAACTGATATGGGTAAGCAAATCCAAAGGATCAAAGGAAATGTTGGCAGCAATTGTAAGATCAATAGCATGCATTAAACTAATATCCAAACAACTCTACCATAAGGCAAACTAAATGGAAATCAGATCAATGGAACAAGAACGGTAAAATAAATGTGAACTTCGTTTCTAAAATACTGCCCCAACTGCCGTAGACATCCCTGGTATTGTTTTTGAAATTTGTTGAGCAAGTGTTGTATATGGTATACGAACAAGGCTGCATATTGTCTGGGAGTAGAGGTTAAGGACTAAAAGGGACGAAATACTCATATGTTGATTCAAAAGAAAAAAAGGTTTAGAGGCATTCCGTTCACAACACACAAACATTGTACAACCACCAACCTCTTCACTACAAGTATCAATACATTTTCCTTTTCCACGGTAACAACAATCCTATCTTTTTTCTGTTATATACAGAAACTAAGGGCCAGTTTCCAGTACAGTGCTAAAGATTAAGGGCTGACAATGACATGGCTCCAAATAAGGGTTAAGCACAATCAACAAACATCCAAAAGAGAATAAGGACTATATAAAATTACCTCCTAGAGAAGGAACATGAGAAGGAAGAAAAAATGGTGATGGTGTGTTGAGGTGTCAAAGGCTCAAAGCATATGACTCTTGTGTATTAATCTACAACAACATATATGAACATTTTACAGCAAAAATGAATTCACTCAGTACCATCAAGTGAAATTACTAAAGCATAATTAAAGATTAAGATATGATTTTTTTTCTATCACGACACTGAAGCAGTGTCCAGATTATATGAACCATAAACCTCTACATCAAAGGAAAGGAGAAGAAAGCAGGAGACTCCATATCTAAATACAATTTATATGTTCAGTGAAAACAGATGACTAAGCTGGAATTCATCTCACCGGATTTGGCAGGTAGGTCCCTGTCCCATTACGATGTCTTGGCGTTTCATCAACATACTGCTGGTAAACACCAGGAGGCCTATTAGACACAGACTGTAGAGGAGAGACAGGAACTGGTCGAGGTCCGTAGCTCATAAACTGTGTGAAAAGATTCATGTTGGTTGACAAAGGTCTCCCAGGACCATCCCAAGGAAAGCGACCTTGCAAATATACAGGTGGCACCACAACAGGAGAAGGATAAATTAGAGGTGCAGGACCCCGTGCATTTTGGCAAAAACGGCCATACTGCAAGTTTTGCCAGTGGCTGGCGAAATCACTGTTAAGAATGTCAGGCTTGTGCTGTGACAGCTCAACAGAAGCTTCCATCCTCATAGAACTAGAACTACTTAACACCTCTGGTTGATCAAGTCCCTCAGATGACTCAAAATTCTGACTAGAATCAGTGTTATCTGGGAACTCCTTGACACCAAAATGGCTGGCTGGTGCATCAGAAGTCCCTGTTTCAGATGGGAAGTTGTACACAGGAAGCATAGTAACAAATGGAACTGGTGGTCCTGTGGGATAAAATGCAAATGGAAAAATGCCTGAATTGTCAGTGTTTCTTTGTCGAGAAGCAGGATCCAAGAGCACCGGGGCAATAGGTATCATTGACTCAGACCCACTGGTCTGAGCCACATCAATTCCAGATACTTGATGCCTTGAAGCAGGCAAAGATGTACATTGAGGTCCAATGTTTCTTTCAGTTATTTCAGAAGCCATGGCAGATACAGCATTCCAGTCTTTGTTATCATCTTTTGTTTCATTGGACAAATGATCATTGACACTCTTGCCTTTCCCATACACAACAGAATGCACTGAAGTAGTTTTTCGGCCTCTCTTTTCCCTGGTTGACTTTGATAACTTTGTGGATGGTCCTTCCCAAGAACTCTCAGAAGAGGTTTTACTTCTTAAAGAACTAGCATTTGAAGTTGTGAAGGACCTTGAACTTGCAACACTCTCGTCAAAGTGAACTTCAGAACCTTGGTTCTCGTGATATGAGAAAGGATCCACACAATCTTCTCTCATTGCTGCTCGGAACTCTTTGCTGAACTTCTGCTGAACTCTAGAAGAGCTGCCAGAGACACCCATCCGAGAGGAAGGAACAAACTTGTAATTAGATGATGTGGACTGCTGCTTTTCATCTGATTGATGAATTTCAAGACCTTCATTATCAAGGTCAAATACACCAAGAGAACCCCTCTCCTGTTCATGCCAGGGATCACAATCAGTCTCCACACTGTTCATTTCCCCATTACCAAAATTCTCATTACCAGGTTTGGTAGGATTTTCTGGATTGGAGGTCAATCCTACACCAGGAAAATAATGGGTTAGTGAAGATGAAAACAAGCCTTGAGGAAATTGCATACTTGCACCCCAAGGAATCTCCATTGTGGGGATATTAGTGGGTATCATTCCTCCCATATTTCTCTCGGCATAACCCATTGAAGCAAGGACAGGTGACAGCTGATAGGGCACATGATTTGATGCTATATTCAGTGGAACATGAACCTGACTATTGAAACCACGGCCTGCTGAAGAAGCCATCATATTCACGTCTTGTTCTTCCTGCTGCATCAGAAGTGTACCCATCATGGTAGGAACTTCTTCACCTGCAGCACCCAAACCCTCATTGTGGTAACTATTTGACACACTATTTGAGTCAGCAGCAACGTCAAGATTCTGACAGGGTGGGAAGTGTCTATCTACTGAGGGGTCATCATTAGATGATCTTATGCTATGGCCACTCAAATTATCAGATTCCATGTTCTTCCTCCTCGTATTAACCAACTTAGCAGATGATACCTGCTCCTTTCCACGTTCTGAAGCTCTGTTATTTCTTCCCTGGGAAGAACCATCAGTGCATGCATCAGTAAGCTCAGGACCGGAGTGTGTCCTTGCAAAATATCGTGCCTGAAGACCATTGGCCAAGTTATAAGGTTTGGAACTTCTCTGACTTTTATCAGTATGAACACCCTGAGTGGAACCAATTTCTCTCCTTGTCTGATCTGAGATCTTAGAGTTAATTGAATTAACATGAGTTTTTTGCATTTGACTGCAAGAAACTGCAGTCACTTCACTACTTCTAGATGTGCTTTCAGTGGGATAGGTACCATGCTGGGACGACACATTTTGTGAGCTCCGACCATCAACTTGAGTCTCATGGTTAGGATTTTTACTACATGTCTTGTCCCTAGGATGCTCAGATGCATGACAGTTATCAAGATTTTTCAATCTTATGTGCCATAAATCATTCTTTGGAGCATCTGGGCGCTGACCGCTGCCATGCCGATCCCAAGTGTTCATAAAGAACTGATTTACTTCATACCGTAGATCTTCTTTTGGGCAATCAAGTAACCTAGCTAACTTTTTAGCCCCAAATGCAAATGCACTGCGTATCCTATAAAAGTTACCTGAAAAGAACAGGTGTTGTTAATCAACTGCAAGTAAAAAGAAACATAGAAGACAAGGCTAAAAGTAAAGTTTAGAGCATTTGAGAAACATCAAAAAGAAATCACAAACATTCACAATTGAATCAAGCCACTGTTGGAATTAGAGAGCTTTTCTTAAGTTTGATCCAGCTGACTTTTATTTAATATCAGCCAATTAAGTAAACAGAATGAATTGATGAAACATAGCAATCAAGAATGATTGGTTATTCTCCCCCTATCCCACAGAGCCAGTCAAATTGAGAATTTACAGAATATAATCTCCCATAAATGATATGGTGTACCAAGTCAAACTGACTGAAAACACTAAAAGATCTTCAAAACTCCGATAATCAAGGCCCTGCTCCAGAAATTAAGACCTTGAAAGCCAAATAATGAATCAGAAGTCAGACAGAGAAGTAATACACAATGAGATGAAAGCAGTGTAGATAATGCACATGCATTATTTAAGCAGACATTCTCACATCATTAATCATCTTGCCTCTCATATCTACTTTATAAATTTTAATATATCCTAAATTTACTGCTATTACCAGCAGATATTCAAAAACCGAACAAATGCGACAGAAGATCAAGCTATCCTTTCAAAGTCAAATACCTAACAAAATGTGAGGAGAAATACAGAGGAACTTCATGTGTGTGTGCGTGCACATAAATATGTCTAGATACTAGTTGAAACTTTGGGCAGAGATAAGAGCAACTTTATTGAAGAGTAAGCACCGACAGCAATGTCCTTCAAGACAGATTTTCATTCACTAAAGTGCAATATAATAAGGATCCACGATAAAAATGGAAGTGAAAATAAGAATGTTGACCGATGATTCTGCTGGGAAAAGTAAAAGTCAAAGAACCATTTGATCCACTATTTTTGCAGGAAACTTCCAGAAGCCATAAAGATTAAGTTGTCCTTTTACATTTTGATTATTCTTCGTGCTTTTCGGTTCAGTTTTGAGAACAATGAATCTATAGAATCATCTTTATAGAAGAGATTTCAACTATGAAGCAAATAGTATCACATATACAATTGAAACAAAAATTAAAATAATCTTACATCTGTTAACATATAACAAACAACATCATATGTCCTAATTCCAGATGCTGTTTATAGCATCTTGTTCTATATGCTCAAATACAAGAAGGTAGATCTCACAGTGTGGGGACTAAACCAAAATATTCACAGGTCTAGAAGGCAAAGGATGATTATTTTATTCAAATACCTTTGCTGACACTTCGTCCAAGGTTATTGTTAATCCGCAAAGGATCAATAACATTGAAGTGCTTTGAAATGAAAGGTTGTCCTTGGTTTTCTTGGCCACCAGGGTAAACAGCATATACTGAACTACAAGCCTCAAGAAATAATTTGCTAAGTAGTAAGTCTCCACCATCTCTTCGAGGAGGCTCTGCTGCAATATGTTGTGAAATGGCAACACCAAGTAACTTAGCTAGCATTTTCAAATAAAGGGGCCATTCATCCAGATAACATAAAACTTTCAAGCAACTAGGAAATACCTGTCACTTCTGGAAGTGAACTTATGGGTACAGGCCCCCAGAGACTGACACAGAAGTTGTCCCAATCAAACTTACTAAAGAACTCAAGAAAGCGATAAAGGACCTTGGAATGCATAGGACAAATGGATAAAAATCAGATGACTGAAATATTTGCAGCTAAATTAAATAATGAAAAGGTACTAAAACTTTACTTCAAGGGGTCCTTCAAAGGAATTGTTGAAAACGTGAAATATGTAAAGAACCAAGGTTTCAAGAGCATAAGTGGAGATCAATCCATGGTGAGCACCCAATACGCGGCTCTCATAATAACACCAAGCTTTTATCAAAATAATGCTCCTTTTAAATAAATGGTTTTGATTTATCAGATTATCAACCTGCAGAAGTAAATATATTACTCAGTGAAAAAGAAAGATGTTGCATTGAGAATATTTTCCTACAGGACAATTCTTTTAGATCACTTATTGGACAGCCCACTAACCTCCTCGAGAAAACAAAGGGTGCACAGCCCACCAAGCTGGTTAAATGATATATCAACCACAATATTTTCAACAAGACACTTTATTATCTTCACCTGTATTTATATAGAATAAATTAGAAAAGTAAAATCTTCAACAATCATGGAAACATAAAGTTCTTTGCCAAAATTCGTA
>JANIJF010000004.1:5995062-6006006 GCA_024520955.1 Erythroxylum bequaertii | reverse complement strand
TTTATTGTATAATTATTATTAATAATAAAAATTTTTATTTAAAAATAAAAATTAAAAGTCCTAATAAAAGTTGGATTAAATAACTAATTACTTTGAAAAAAGAAGGGGGAGGGAGAGGGAGTGGAGGGAGGAGTTTTTTTTTTATTTAAAATTTTGCTAAACAGTTCCCATATTTTTCAAATTTTACGGTATTGGCCAGTATTTGACCAATATTTTAAATACCGATCAATACTATGCAAAACCGGCTAGTATCTTTAAACATATTTTCGTACCTTTTTTGGTTAGTACAGTACCTTATGGTCGGTATGGTACGAAATTCATAACTTTACTAATAGTGTCAAAAATAAGTTATGACACTTTTTGTAACAAAGCATTTAAAAGTTAAAATTGTGGATTAAGTACGACAAATTATTAGAGGATTACTCAACTCTTAAGACTGTATTGGTACTTAAGTTCAATTATAATGATTTGCACAATAATTTTGGTTCTTATCCTTTTCTTTTTATTACTAAAATTTATTAATCGACAATTTAAGTATATTTAAATGACACTAAAGAAGTTATTAACTAATAATTTAGTGTAGATAAATAATTTTTACTCCTACTTTTTATATACTGATTTTATAACGATTTAATACCAGTTAAACTTTTAAACCTTAAACCTTTTCTTTGACTGGTTCGATATTCGGTCTGATTTTTAATACATTGCTTGTGAGGATTGTGAGAGTGCACTGCGTTTTCCACATTCCTTTCATATAAAAGCTTAAAAAGTAATTCAACTTCTATAGGAGAGATGCTCTAGATGATAGAGTTAAGGAGAGGTTCTAATGAGGTACAATTTGTTGGAGCTCCAATGGTATTAGAAAAATAAGAGAATACATCGTAAAGAATGTCCTATTGTGTAGTATAGGTTGCATTATCACTTTTTAGGGCTACTATTCTATTAGTGAGGCTTCTTATGATAATTGAATTACGGAAGAAAGCTGAAATTTTGTCTCCATCCTTAAGAACAAAGGACTTTAGATCTTTGAACCAAGAGGGAATAACTGGATTTCAAATCTAAGAAGTATTCTTATATTGCAATTTTCTCCTCCTTTTAAAGCTTTAAATATGTATGATTTAGGTAGAGGGCCAATTAAACTCCTAATAGTTTCTCCTTTGCTTTATCAACTAACTATGTGATGCTGCCCATTCTCTCCTAGTAAAAACTTTTGAGCCCATCCTTTAGTTTAAAAAGCTTCCTTATGGATATATATATGTGTGTGTTGTGGCCATGAATTTCTTTATCAAGTCCTCGAATGATAACCTCATTAAATCCTTCAATGTCTATTGGAAAGTTATTGAATTTGCATGGTGTGTGTTTCTTAAAAGGGACGCTAGAAAAATGCACTACCATAGGTGACCGATCAGATATTAAGGGATTAGCAAAAAAAAAAACTTACTATGTAGAAAATTTGAATCCAATGATCATTGACCATTACCCTATCAAGATTTTTCCTTAAGTGTTACCTTCCCTTTTGGTTATTACTCCAAGTGTAGAAATTACCACTTATATTAAGATCCACCATTTATATTTTTTTCCACACATTCATTGAAGTCATTAATATGATTACAAAGACAAGAGTTGCCTTCAGCTTTATAAGGTTGAAGCATGGATTTAAGATCTCCTACGATGATCCAGGGTACCTTATATTGTTGGTAATATGTCTAAGTTTTATCCAAAGGGATAATCTTTGAAATCTAAAGTTGAAAACATAGATAAAAAAACATGAAATAAGCTTCCTTACTTTATTTTTTCTGCCTAATATTTGAATGAGTTAGTCTGATATTCATGCATAAGTAATCTAGTTTTTCTCCTTATTATACACTATCACTACTTACCATAATATTAGTAGCAATGGTTGGCTAAAATATTCCACTATTCATTAAAAAAACTCAATTACTTGCAATTCTCTTATTTCATCTTAATCTCTAACATCACAAAAGTTAAAAGTTTATTCTTATTTATAAAGTTTCTTGTCGTTAATTGTTTAGAGGCTTAATTGATCCCTTTGTCTTTCTAGGAGATGATGGTCATGATTTTAATAAAGGCGAAGAGCTCCTCTTGTTCTTGTAGGATTTTCTTTTTAAAACAGGCTTGAAATCATTAAAAATGGCCTTTTATTGTTCACCAAGAGATTTGCAAGTTGCTATTAAGGATTCCTCCTGATTGGTAAATTCTCCTTCATAGATTCAGGTTCTTTGAATATCATTCTCATATCTAGAAGGGATTCCATTTGTCTATTCTTATGAAAAATCTAGTCTTCATCTCTATAGTAGAGACTACCTAAGTTTTATTGTTAATAGGGGTTTGCGATTCTTTACATTAATGATGACCTCTTATCTTGGTGAATTAACCCTTGTTTCACCATTCTATTCTTCTCTTTTACTATCTTGCATCAACTCATAAAAGTGTCCTTTAGAGAAAATCTTACTAGTTTGTCTTTTTATTTTCCTCTCGAGGTTTGATTTGGGTGTTATATATATGTAACCTTGACATAATCTTTAACTAATTTAAATTCATCATTAGTTGACAGAGTGAGATTTCATTTAGTAAGGCACTTGTGTCGTTCATAAATACACATATTTTGGAAAAATTAATTCTCTTAATGACTAATGTGGCCTCATCTATGCAAAGTGGGTTTCCTATAAAACTCACATGGTTGTTGAGACCCTGTATTATCTAAATTCAAGGTGAACCCCGTAAATGCCCATCTATAGAACATGTAATTTTGCTTTAACTTTTCTAAATGAATGCTTAGTTTCTAAGATTGAAGAAATAGTGATTGGTTGTTTACATGTTAAGGGCTGTTAGCTTCCGTCTGCTTTTCTAAGCTTCCATCTGCTTTTTACTTAGCTATTCTCCGTCTGCTTTTCATTCGTCTTCTTTTTTTTTATCATCAAAATTATTAATCTCGTAAAGTCATTTGACTTAACAGACTTTAGGCTAGTTTTTAAACCAATTTCCATCGGTTCCAACAAGAGAGACGACCCGAGGTTTCAGTTTACTACAATCTTGGAATTTAATTATTTTGACCGA
Organism: Erythroxylum bequaertii; assembly: GCA_024520955.1. Classification (NCBI taxonomy): domain Eukaryota; kingdom Viridiplantae; phylum Streptophyta; class Magnoliopsida; order Malpighiales; family Erythroxylaceae; genus Erythroxylum; species Erythroxylum bequaertii. Next base: position 6,002,928 of record JANIJF010000004.1, on the reverse strand, counting down.
TTTCCAAGGTCGATTTTCGGATCGAACGACAGAGCCGCGATCACACATCCATATCAGTCTTATTGCTTTTTGATAATGTGTGACCTTCATGACATGTACATCCTGATTTTACGTTGAATTTCTATTCGAGACCACTTTTTTATCACATGCATTAACATGGATATGATTAGGCATTCTTTGTTTTTCATAAAATATATTGGCCAAATGACCTACCCTATTAACATGATTTTTCCTTGATAAACCCCTTTGAACTTTAGCCTTTATTTTTGTATAAACCACATTTTATGCTTTGACTAACTTGAGCTTCGGAGGGGCCTGCCAGCAATCAACCCCCGGTGCGCCTTGTTTAATTCGCAGGTATTCAGCAGCTAAAGTCATACAGATTCATGGATCCGGATAACAACGTCCAACCCCTTCAGAATCAGACTGAACCATAAGACATAAAACTTGTATCAATTTTTTCATATGTACATATTAAAAAGAAAAACAGTAGTATAAAAGTATAACTAAAGGCATCATAGTTCCACAAAGGTGGGGCGCACTCGCTAAGAATATATGTAAAGTACCAATAGGTTTGCTCAACATTCTTTATGTAACCCTGGATTTAATAGGGGAATCTGTAAAAAGCAAAGCACCATACGTGGAACTTGATTTAATCACTTGTTAATTAAGATCGACCCACTTAATTTATTCTTTCATGTGTCTATATCCCCGACACTACAAAGTCAAACAACAAATCCGAGCTAATGAATCATAATAAATTCTAAAATAGAGAGCATAAAGTTGATATGGATCAACTTCTATTTATAATATTCAAACTTACAATCATCAGTGTTGAGAGTCACTTACTAATTAAACTAACCTAATTTTTTTAAAAATATTAATTTAATTAATATTAATAATTTACGTATTTTTATTAGTGTGTCAATAAATTTGTGTACTTTCAAAAAAAATTTAAAGACTTTGAATTCCAACTACCATAAACTTTCTGGTACATAAAATCCTCAAAATAGGCAAGTACAGAGCATATTCATTCCACGTCTAAGCAATTAAGAACATGGCTCTAGATTAGTCCTGAGAGGCACTAACCCAAGATTTGTAGCACTTAGAGTAAGATGGCAAAAATCCAAATGGACCAAACAACCAACTTGATTAGTCCTAACAGGCACTAGCCCAGGATTTGTGGCATTTGGAGTCAGATGGCAGAGATCCAAATGGACCACCAGGTGTTGGTTTACCCATCACGCGTGACACATTCTTTATCAGGAGGATAATTGTGTCTTTCCAGTTAAAGTTTGAATGAACTGCGCTTTGAAGTTTGACCTTTTTACGTTGCGCCTTGCGAGTTGAGAGAGACAACTACAAGTCAACCAATTTTAATTTGTATGTTTGGTAGGACCTGTCGTTCGTTGCTTTGGTTCCCAAGGGGACGCTTCGAGCTCATCTCCCTATGCCCTGCCCCTAAGAAAACCCATTAAAGCCCACTAATTCGTAATCTAAAACCCTCTGTTATTGCAAAACTATTAATTCTCAAACCTCTCATCACTTCAGAAGCTCACAACAAATCTTCCTCCTGTTGGTTCCCTCTGTTTCTATATCCTCTGCTTTCCCTCCCTTCACTTCATTATTGCAGTACCTGAACAATTTTTAATTTAACAAGCAACTATATGGATAGACGTCGCCGGAAGCAAGCCAAGACCTCGAATTGTTCCTCTGAAGGTGGGTTGCTTTAACTCTAATCTGTTTTGCACTGTTTTTAGTCTCTTTCCCTTACTTCCTTTCCATTTTCCCGCCAACTTTCCTTTTGTGGTTTCCTGTTCATCCTGCTGAATCCTCAGTGGGTTTTGCTTTCTTTATGCTATGCTCTTGTCTGGGATCATCTTTTGTCTTTTTTGTTGCTGTCGTTCCATTTTTGTTATGGATCTTCCCTCCGTACTTCGGCTCTCATAACATTTCCATATGTGGGTCCTTTAATTTGCTTCTGATTAAAGATCTCTTTCTTCTTCTTATCTCTTGTCCTGGGCAGAGGTTAGCAGTATTGAATGGGAGTTCATTAAAATGACAGAACAAGAAGAGGATCTCATTCATAGAATGTATAAGCTCGTTGGAGAACGGTAACGGATGAGAAACTCATTATGCTCTTCTCTTTACTTGTTCTTGTCCTTACAGAAAAAGGAAACATTTTCTTCAACCAACCCACATGCCTGTGACAAAATGTTTTGGTAGACAGAACGATAGCTCATGTGTTAGGTCTGTGGTATCACTACCATGTCGTTATTTACTTCTGGTCTTCCTATTACTAGCCAGAATAATCAACTTATTCTAGTACCAAACCAGAACAATAGCTCATGTGTTAGGTCTGTGGTATCACAACCATGTCTTTATCTACTTCGGTCTTCCTATTACTAGCCGGAATAATCAACTTATTCTAGTACCAAACCAGAACAATAGCTCATTTGTTAGGTCTGTGGTACCACTACCATGTCGTTATTTACTCCAGGTCTTCCTATTACTAGCCAGAATAATTAACTTATTCTAGTATTAAACAAATGGAGTAATGTTTGCACAAAAATACAACCGAAACATGCCAAATCCACATTACTTTTCGAACTCATCAATTAATGTGTACAGCCTATAAGCCAAAAATGTTTTCGTTTTCTTTATAGAAAAGGATAATGTCAAAAAGTGCATATGGGCGGTCTCCCTTGTTTTGTTGAAGTGGCTTTCACTCTGTAACCTGTTGACCTGAATTCAGAAGAACAAAACTCAAAATGGGTATAGTTTAGCTATGGGGTTATACCAACTTGCTTACCTTCAGCTCAAGTATTCCCATGATTAATTCAATCCCAGTATGTTTAAGAAACTGAGCCGACCTTCCACTAGTTGAAATTTTTAGTTGGTTGGTAGTAAATTTTCACAATGTCCGAAAGTTCCCCTGAATATGGTATACAGGTCGTTCATTTCTGTTTTTACTCCTGACACAAGTCTGTAGAACAAGAAGTTTGGATATATCTTTGTTAATAGATGAATAAAACAGGAACTTACTTACAGGTGGGCTTTGATCGCGGGTCGAATACCAGGTCGCAAAGCTGAAGAAATAGAGAGATATTGGCTAATGCGACACGGCGAATTATTTGCTAATCGCAGGAAAGAGCTCGACAAAAAATCTAGTTCCTAATCTCCTGGAGTTTCTATTAGTTTGTCAGGAAGATTCAGTTCACTATTCCTTTTTTTTTTTCCCCTCCTTACTCCTCCTCTGAAACTTTTTTTTTTCAATGCTATTGTGCTTCCTCATCTTTGTAAAACTTTCATGTGTATGTGTCTGACGTTTCTTTAGACATGGAACTTGGAAATAGTTGCGAGGTCTCTTGACTCTCTTCTCTTCCTGCAAATTCACTAAAATCTGATAATTTCCAGTAAGTTGCCAAATCCCATTATTAATCATTCAGAAATCGTGTGAGATATGAGATCAGTACGGTCACAACTCACAAATGGCCTTTATCAAGATATGATTACTGACTTTACTGCAAAACTAATGCTAGCCTTTACTTCTAACAAATGAAAAGCACCGCGCGGGCCAATTTAAAACTCCGGCCGAAAGATCGCCATTTGCTTTCCTCAATAGTGGATTATAATTTCCATTAAGTTTCGATGCAAAATTATAATTTATAAAGGATGTTATTTATTATTTATAATATTATTTGGTTATTATATAATTTTATTAATTTTTCATCTATGCGTAATTCTAAAACAAAAATTATAATGTTAAAATAGATAAAAATATTCTAGAATGAGTTATATGATAATATAAAAGGTAATGATAAATGCTACTTTCTCTTATCTAAAATAAAAGTCGTTTTAGAGGGATTTTAATTATTTAAAATAAGTGTTATTTGTGACTTTTTATGCATGTTTATGATTTTACTTCTAAAATTATTCTTTTATTTCTCTCACTTCTTAATTACACAGATTATATTTTCAAGGCACTTCAACATGCAATTAATAAGGATATATCAAACATTTCATTAACTTTCTAAATAAATGTGCATTCCTCTAAAACGACTTTTATTTTATATAGTAAGGAGTAAATCATAAGAATTTGTTAGAATTAATTTATTTATAAATTATATGTAGTAAATAAGTTATTTGAAAAATAAACGATTTAAAAATAAAATAGCTAAAAGATAAACTTTTTAATTTTCAGTATTATGATTAACATTACAATTTTAATGTATTTAATAATTTATAATTGTATTATGTCTAAAAAATTATTTAATGATACATATTTTACTATTTTGTGTAAGGTCTTAAAAGATTCTTAGTATTTCTATACTTTACTTTAAGGTTATGTTTGATTGGAGGTTTATTAATTGAATGCAATAGAATGTAATATTATTTTATTGTTTCGGATGAGAGTTTATAATATAATAGGATGGAAGATGAGAGTTTCATATTATACCTCATTACATCTTAAACAGCAAAAATAAAAAACCTTCGATTTGGGGGTCTAAGATGGAATGTAAAATGATAAATAACTTTACACTGTATTACATCATAAACCCTTCATCCAAACAACATTGCACTGTATTACATTATAAGCCTTTCCATTCTTCCCTCAAAACAATTTTCTAATATTACATTTATTTCCATTTCATTCCATTCCATTAAAATCCTTACGTTTAACTAAACATAGCCTAACCAATTGAGCTACCTTTTAGAGCCCAAAAGATTAACTTTGACTCACATTTTCGATATATTTGTTTATAATCATTAGTGATAAATACAATATTTTTCAACATTAATTGCATTATTTTTCATTATATTTACTGTCATTCAATGGTCGAGAGCCTCCTTGCGAATTACATATGTACAAACTGATCTTATTTATTTAGCTTATTGAATTAAATTTAAACATTAAAGAATTTGAATTTTAAAATTAGTTCATAAAATAATTTTTAAATTTAAAAATTAAATTCAAAATTATAAAATTCTAGTTTGAGTTTATAAAACGTACAACTTAAACTTGTTGGGAGATAAATACACAACTCTCTAAAATATGAACCAAAGATTAACGATAAAAAAGAACTCTTCAAGTTGCAGCATTAGAAAAATACGAGGAGATCACTATAGGACAAATCGACAAATAAATCAACTCTCAACAACAAGTTGTCTCACAAAGTTTCAGGGTAGAAACTGAAGTTAATATTATAATCAACAAACTCTCAAATCAATCCCAAAAATAATCAAACAAGGATGAGAATCTAACCCAATTTGCCCTCTCTATATTTTCCTCATTTTTGCATGTTGTGACCACACTCTCTATCTTATGTGTGAAACAAGGCTCAAATGAGTTATTTATAGGCATCTCTGGCTTAATAGTCAAGTTAGAATTCTAACTGAACTCAACTGACTAGATCACATCTTATCTTAATCAAATTACATCACATTATCCAATAAGAAGACATCCCCATCTAAATAGGACTTTATCTTATATGATTTTTCTACATCACAACTCTTAAGATAAGAGATTACATTTATCTAGGAATGATACAACCAAAATCTCGACTATCTTCAAATAATCCCCTAGATGATCTTTATCTTTTAAAGTTAATGTCTATCTACTGTTATTTTATCTGTTGTGTCATCTAACGTCTCAAAATAGGGTTGGACATACAACAATCTCCCCCTCCAACCCAAATACAGGAAAAGACATTATTTTTGTTCATCTACTTAGGATACATCCCGGCAAGCTTACTATAAAGCTCATACTTGTTTCTGGGAACAACTTTAGTCAACATATTAGCACCACTCAAATTCGTATGAATCTTCTTTAACATTAATTATTGCTCTTTTATCAAAAACCTCAACTAATGATATTTGGCATTTATGTGCATTGTATGGAAATAATACATAGTATTTTTGCTCAAGTCAATAGCACTTTGACTATTACAAAATACCACATAATTTTCTTGCTTCCCATCCAACTCTTGAAGGAACCTTTTCTATTAGAACTTCTCCTTACACGCTTCCACCGCAACTACATATTCTGCTTCAGTCATAGAAAAGCCATTCACTTTTGTAGCTTGGATTGCTATGACGTGACTCCCCTTGTAAACTTGAATAGAAAACCTAAAGTAGATTTTCTTCTATCAAGATCTTTAATAATATTTGCATCTATAAAACATTCTAGAGTTGACACACCATTACCAAAACACAAACTCCACTTCGATGTGCCTCTTAAGTATATTAGAAACCATTTCACTACTTCCCAGTGAACCTTCCCTAAATTTGACCAAAATCTACTTACCATCCCAACAGCTTGAGCAATATATAGCCTCGTGCACACCATTACACACAACAAAGACTTCATTGCAAATGAGTATGGAATAGAGGACATACCATATTTCTCCTTTTCTGTTAAGGGACATGCACGTTTACATAGCTTAAAGTGTGATGCCAGCGGCGTGCTAACTAACTTGGCATGCTTCATATTGAACCGTTCAAGCACTCGTTCAGTATATCTCTTCTAAGACAACCACAAGCTTTTTTTCTTCCTATCTCGAATTATCTCTATGACCAAACTCTATTTTGCAAGTCCCAAACCTTTCACATCAAAAGATTTGGACAAGTCCTCCTTTAACTTACTAATTATATCAATGTCTTGACCTATAATTAACATATCAACAACATAAAGAAGAAAAATGATAAAGTTCTCACTTGAGAACTTCTTGAAATACATGCAAGCATCTACATAAGTTTGCTTTAAACCATGATTTGTCATGAAAGAGTCAAACTTCTGAAACCATTGCCTTGGAGCTTGTTTAAGCTATATAGGCTTTTCTTCAACTTGCAAACCAAATTTTCCTTGCCTTTAGCTTTAAAACTTTCTCACTGCTCCATGTATATCTCTTCTTCAAAATCTCCATACAAGAAGGTTGTTTGAACGTCTAACTATTTGAGTTTAAGTTCAAAACAGGCGGTTAGACCTAGAACTGTCCAGATTGAGGGCATTTTGACTACCGTTGAAAAGATTTCATCAAAGTCAACACCCTTCTTTTGACTGAATCCTTTCACTACTAGTATCACCTTGTGTTTGACCAACTTGTTACCATCTCTCTTTATCTTGAACACCCACTTATTCTTCAATGTCTTTTTCTCTTTTGGAAGCTTTACAAGCTCTTATATATTATTTTTCTTTAAAGAATCCATCTATTCATTCATAGCTGCGAGCCAGAGATCTTTGTCTTTACAAAAAGTAACCGTTTGCACATTCTCAGGCTCTTCCTCAGTAGTAAGTAACAGGTACTCAGAATTTGGATACCTTGTAGAAGGCCTTTTCTCCCCTATCGACCTTCAAAGCTGCATTTCATTAGTTATTGGATCCAATTAATCCCCCTACTCATCATACTTAATTGATTCATCTTCAGTATTGTCTAGATGTGGTCTATATAGCTCATCAATATCATATTGTATATGATCAATACTTATGTGTGCTTGGTCACACACTTCATTTTCTTCACCTATAGACTGCTCACTAGTTAAAGGAATTGGCAAAGAGCTTACTATGCCATCTGATGAGCTACAGTGTGATGATTTATCTCCACTTAAAAGATCAACACCTCTCTCGTGCTCTTGGAAGACCACATCCCAACTTTTGACCACCTTTTTTTTTCTTTAGGTCGGAAAGTTTGAAACTAAACTCCATTTGTTGGCCCCCAAATTCTTTTCTCATTGAACAAGTATGATTTAAATGAATTATGAGGTTTGATTGATTAATTTTTGGAGTAAATTATCTATGTCAAGGTTAGTAGGATTTGTATGGCATAGGTAAAATGAAGTTAAGTGTTAATGTTGTAAGAATGAACC